>CAJVPM010000016.1:0-33307 GCA_910592325.1 Scutellospora calospora | reverse complement strand
TGATAGAAAGTTTTAGTTGTTGTAGTAAGTGGAAGTATGTTAGAACTCTAGCAAGATGATGTGTGTTTGTAGGTTTGAATATGATTTTTTGAATTGCTTGGTGATTATTTAGAGTAGATATTCCTTCATTAATAGCTGCTGATAAAAGGAAGGCTTTAAGATAGGTATAGAAGTAGTAAGTGCGTCTTTTAATATTGGTTGTAATATTGTTTTCTTTAACAAATTCCTGTTCAGCTAAGTTTGCTAGTTTACAAAATAGATTTATTGGTGTAGGAGTTTGGAATATAGCTTTGTTTAGTTGATCTTTTTCAAATTGCAGAGTATTAAGTTTAAGATGTATCTATCTAACTTTGTCCTTAGGGGGATCAGAGGATGGAGTTACTGGAAATTTAATAAAGGATTGGTCAAAGAAAGAGGTTGAAATATTTTTAAAAGTATGTTCTGTATCAGTAGGCAGGATGTTGTAGTCTGTACCAGTACAAGTATGGATATGGAAGAGAGCAGCTTTGGTGCAGAGAACTATATGTTCATGAAGAGATTTAATTGAAGTTATTTTAAAATCTTCTAGAAAAAGTTTTTTGCAGGCTTTAGCTAGGTTAAGTGCAATTTTATGCTTGATATAATTGTAAGTTTTGGTTTGGTCTATTTCTGAAAATTGACGTTTGTAAATTTTAAAAAATAGTTCGAACCATTTGTCAAGATCTTCTTTGTGTTTTTTGAGTGAAGGAATCCTAAAAGTTTCTGTGAATTCTTGTTTAGGAATATTAAGAGAGATGTTAATATTGAATTTGTTATCATGTTGTATTTGAAAGAGAGGTTAGTAGATTTTGTCTTCAGAAATAAAGTAATTTAATTAGAATCTTTTGGGTTTGATATTGAGGTCTTTATAGAATTTGTTAGCATGAATAGTCTTGTAATCATTATTGAGAAAGAGGTGAATTCTAGCAAGATTAATAGTGAATAAGTTGCAGTTTTGAATGGTATAAGGAGGAATTGTGTTGAATAAAGAGAGGATTTTTTGGTAGTTGAGTTTGGTGAAAAAGATTGTTGTAAATTTAGATAGAAGAGATTTGAAAGTTGAATAGATAATATCGAAGGGAATTGTAGTAGCTCTGTCAATTTTTGGATTTGCATTAAAAATAAGATCAGTAAGAAAGTCAGAGCACTGACTAGCCATTGATCTAATAAGATATTTAAAGTTGCTTTTTGAAGCAGGAGTGTTTTTAGATACTGGTTTAAGAATTTTTTCTGGTATAAAATTAATGAGATTTGATTTTAAAAAATTGAAAAGTTTAATCGAGACTTGTATATTGAGTTAGGTATGTTGTTCCATTTCCTCAGTTATAGAGAAAGCTTTAAACCAATCGAGGTCATTTGAAGTATCTCTTTTGGATAGTAGTTTTTTAGTAAATTTGGTAAGAACAGATTTGAACAAAACCTTTTTTTGGTCAGTAGATATTAGGCTAAATTTGATGAAATGAAAAGTGTTTTGCTGTGTTAATGTTAGAGGTTTAGATTAGTAAAGTAGTTTAATTTTAATATTATTAATATATTCGGAATGAACTAGGAAGCCTTTAAGAATGAATTCAGATTGAAGAGAATATTTTTCATTTGAAAGAAAGACACAAGGGATGTTTTTTTAGTGACAGACTAAGCATGTGTGAACATGGTGGGAGTGAGCAGTAATTGGGATTTGTTAGTCAAAAGTGTTTAAATTTGTAGAAGATGTTGCAATACTTTGGGTATTATAATTGGATAGGAAAGGAGGTAAAGAAGTTGTTTTTTGATTAATTAGTGATTTAGAGATTTGGTCTTAAATTTTTTGAACTTGTTTTGGTGTAATATCTATAGGTGTAGAAGTATTGGGTTTGGCGTAGGAGTGTTAGGTCTGGAGATTTCCAAAGTATAATATTTGGAAATTAAATATGTATAGTATTTTTTGCAGAGACAGTTGATTAAAGAAGGTTGAGTTAGTATATTAAAGTAGTGGAGTTGTTTAGTAGGTGCGTATTGGGAAGAATTGAAGGCAAAAGGCATTAGTTTGAGTTGAGCAAGATTTTGTTCACATGTGACTATGCTATATCTGTCACTATACTTGGATAGGAAGTAGTCCAAGTTAAAGGAGTCAGGTTTGTATTGAGTGAGAGTAGGCATATTGTTAAGATAGTATATTTGTTTTAGAAGTGTTGTAGAGAGGTTTTGGTAATTTTATAATATTATATTTGAGATAAGAACGAAGAGAGCTTTCTGAGAAGGTATAGTTTAGTTTGTGTAATATAACACTAGCTGTATAACCCACAAGGTGGCTAGTGTAGCTTGTAGCTAGTATGGCTAGTATGGTACAAAGCCTGATATGCATCACCAAGCTAAAAATAGTAAGATTTTATTGTTACATTGTACTAAATTAGAATTAGTACAAATATATAAGTAATTAATTTGTGTTTAATTAGAATGAATTTAAAAGGGAAGTTTTAATAATTAGTGCTATTTTGGGGTGAACCAATGAATTTTGGTTGATTTGTCATGTGATTTAGGTTCAGATTTGAGGGGGGAAACAGAAAAGAATTTTATTTTTAGAATTTTTTAAGAAAAAACTTAAAATGAGTTTTCCTTTGATAATTTAGCGAGTTTTTATTTATTTTTTATAAAATATATATGTATATGAAGCTAAGAGCGAGCTGGACAAAACTCTTTTAATAACCAAGAGTTGTTGTCTTAGTGAAATTCGGAGATAATAATAAAATTGTTATATTAACTATTAAAGTAAATATCTTTGCGAGTTTAAGTCTAAAAGATATAAAATTAGGCCTTACTGAAGCAGAATCTTGTGTAGAACAATTTTGCTTAGTGGCCTAAGAAGGGTCTATTTAGTAAAATATTTAGTTATGAATAAATGTTTTTTGGAAGTTTTGGTACAAGTGATCTACGGGAAGAGTTCATATTGATCAACTTAGAAATTATGATATCTGATATGTATTGCTTATTACTAAATTTATACTACTTACTTATATAATGGACATAATCTTTTATTTCAGAATGATTATTCTTTGCTACATAAAAAACTTCTAAAATACATTGTCTATAAGAATGTATATTTTTATATACTTTGGCAACTAAAATATGCAATTTATCTATGCTATTTAGTGATTGATGAACTTCTGAGAGTGTTTCAAATTTAAAATAAGCTTTTATTAAATTGCCTAAAAAATTAATATTAAAATAAATATTTAATACATGATATATTTAATTTAATACAATAATATACTCTAATATTCTTTAATAAAAAGGTTTAAAAAAATTAATATAGTAATAAAAAATTTACTTAATTGAATATATCATAGAGTAATTATATCATTGTCTTTAATTGCTTAAGAAATCAAAGATTGAAAACTTAAATTATGTATCCTAACATATACAATTGCAATAAATAGGCAAGTTTTAAGATCTTGTAGTATAAATTTATAAAATTTTACTAGACAATACTTTTGAATAATCTTTCCATGATCAATATTTCTATTAGATAACTGATGAATATAATCTAGGTTATTGATTTATAATTATTTATAACTTTTTAATACAAAAATATTACTTGAAAAGACTTTTTACTATAATATAAGTAAATTAAAATAAATAATAATATATTAAAAAAATAATAAATTATTATATACTATATTTTTTTCTTTTAGATAATCGATACAATATAGTTGTATAATAAAGTAATTCTTTTTGTATCTATATAATATAATAAATCATATTAAATAAAATTATATATATAAATATTAATTACATAAAATATTAATTTATATTAAAATACTACTTCTTTTTTAAAAAATAAATTATGAAGAAGTATAATATCAATACTTTCACTATTAACTTTAATATAACAATGCTATTAATCTTCAATATAATATATTGAATAGCTAATAAACTATTGATATACTTTTTGTATATCCTGAGAAATATGTAATTTATATAAAATTAGTTTTTCAGAACATGTACTTTCATTATTTTATTTAAATTTACAAGGAGTATCTTTAGCAGCCAAATATGTACTAAATTTGAAAGAACAATTTTAGTATATATTTATTATTAAAATATATATATATATATATATATTTACATATAAGTATGAATTTTTTAGAATTGACATTTTGATTTTTAGTAATTCTTTTCCACAATTATAATTCAATATCGACCTCATTGTGTTCAATACTTGCAAGTAAAGAATCAGTAAATTGACAAATTTTAATATCTAAACAATCACATTCTTCTTTATTTATTTGAATATTTCTAAAATATAGTGACCTTTTAATTATTTGAATTCCACTACTACCCATAGAATATTGTATCTAAATATAATATAAATAAATTATAAATCATAAATTAATTTTTAAATTTTTTTAAAAAATATATATATTAATATTTTTCTATATATAATTTGGATCAGCCTAATCTGCAATATGAAATATTGTTGCAATACCTTCTAGTAAGGTAGCCAGATATTCCACAGGTATATTAGAATGTATTATAGTTTTTATACAAAACTAGAATGTAAAATATGCAGTTTCTAGGATTTCTTCTTCTTTATCGATCAATTCTTCATTGTCTATTAGTTCTACTAATGACTCTACTTCTGATTTCTGATAATAATTTCAAATTTATAAAACAAGATTGAATTTACTATTTTAAATATTAATATATTTACTTGATTAAATTCTGAGTCTATTTGGTCATATTAAAATTCTTCAACATCAGATATATCTACTATATCATCTATATTTAATATTGCAATAATCAAATAAAGAAGTTGATTTATTATAAAGAGGTTTATTGACAAATATAGGATATTAATATTTTTAATAATCAAATAAAGAATTCAATTGTTACTATAAAGAGATTTTATTAACCAATATAGGAATCATGCAATCAATGATATACATTACTAAATTTAATCAATATATAGATAATACATAATTGATTTTATTAATATGTAAATACTGTATATGAATCATGCAATTTATAATATATAGTATAAGTAATTGATTATGTACTATACATGCGTATGTCTGAGTATAATTTTTTATTTTATTTTTTTTAATGTCTGTTTTAATTTGCATTACTGTACTGTACTACTTTACTATATACCCAAATTAGACTGTTTAAAATTTGAGTTCTGGATTATATACTCATACAAAAAAATCATTACCTATGTCACAAACTGAGTTATTAAAGTGACCTAAGTAAGTAAATTTGCAGATATTTAAATCATTATTTTTATATTATTTTCACTCAGATCTGTTTATTTGAAGTAGAAACACTATGAGGAGTATGCCATGCTATGGCTCTGTTTATTTATTTATATATATACATATAAATACCAATAAATTATATTATGAAAATAGTTATTTGCTAAAATGTTTCATGAAGGTCATATGACAAAGCCTAATGAGAATTAGGCATATAAATAATAGCCATTATTATGAGATTAAATTATAAGTTACCACCAAATATTATGAGTAATTCAGTAAGTATACTTTAAGCTTCTCACCAGAAGTATGATATTGGTAATTTGTCGAAAGGGAATTCGATAATTATAATTAACTTTATATACCCTACCAAACACATAGAATCTATCACCAACCACTAATATTGTAATGTTCTTTAAATAGTTTTTAATTCTTATATGTAACAGAAGGCTTTGCTGTTATAGAGGCTTTGGCAATTGATCATAGCTTCTTAGAAATTCTTGGATCTGCAGCTTTCTAAGCCTATAACAATCTAATTTAGTTTCTGAAAATGTAGTTTTTATCAGCTTAATCACATTTTTAGAAATGTCACTTTTACTCTATGATACTGTAATTAGAAAGATAGTAGTACAACTTATCAATAAAGTAGATTTTTCTTAAAATATATGAATGTATATTTTTATTAGGTAATAACTATTAAAAATGGTTATGTTATTTTTGTTATTGAAGTTGGTTTTAAAATAATACAAGCTAGTAAAATTATTAATAAATAAAAAGTTATAAGAAAAAATATGTTTAGATTATTCAGTATAAAACACAAGTATAAATATGCTTACCTTCTCTTTTTCTTTAGTCCAAACTTCTTTATAAATATCTGACATTGCTTCTAGAATCAGAAATAAATCTAATTTAATCTAGCATTTTTGAGATAAAATATTTATATAATATGTCTCATAAAATTATTTATTATGAGATCATTCATTCTTCATAATAATTATAAGATCTATGCCTACAGCTAGCAATGAGATATACAAGACATATCATATACTAAACCTAATATGAGGAATCATATCAGAATGACGAATCTCCTGAACTACACCCTTTGATACTTACAGTACCAGCACTTTATAAGCTAAGATATACATTAAAGCAATTTTACATACATTCAGATACAGACAGCAACATAGACCTATATTGTTATATCTACTACTTTTCTACAAAAATATATCATCAATTTGAAAGAAATCAAATATTTTTATAATACATACCTTAAACATAGGGTTAAACTGTAATAAAATTATTTCTAGCTTTCATTTACTATTTGAATAGACCTCACTACAAGTGGTTATAGCATCCTGAACCTCTTGGCGATATTGAAATTCTGCAATATTAATGTTATTTCTTTTCAAAATTTTAATACTTGTAGATAAATACTGGGAAGCCATTCTTTTAAAATATAATTTACAGTTTGGTTGATTGTAATTTAGGTAAAAGTAATTTTTAAATATTATTAGAATTGTAGATATTAGTTTTTATCACAAATAAAGTGATGAATAACTAGTAATATACTATGTATAGTACTATATATACTATACATGCTTACTGTATAAGATTTTTTACTAATCATTTTATATAGACCAATACTAGGAAGCAATAACCAATTAAGTTAATTAATTTTTATTAACATGAATTTATCCTAATTAGCAACAATTAAATTCTTCCTAATTACTAATTACACAAAGTTTCAGAATAAGCTAGAAATAAACATAAAATATGAGCAAGTTCAGCTAAAGTATTCTGGAGACAAAATTTTTAAATAATTTTATTTTATACTATTACTATTACTATACTATACATACTATATATATAGTACATACAGTATATGAAAAAAATTCAGGTATCATATAAATTGCACATCACTATGAATAAGTATAATGTAGATATACTGTCCTTTTAAATTGCTTATTTCTGCTTCATTTAGATTAGAAACAGTAGATTTAGAGAAACTTTTTACAAAAAAAATATTCAAATTTGGTTTTTTATAGGTCAGAAAGTTATATAATTACATCATGCATATAGAAATTCTATAACCTTCAATTTTATTTGCTGATATAATATGGGTATAGCCAATAGAAACAGCCTATTTTTATATATATCTTATTTTGAGATAATTGAGTTTAATCATTTGTATTGATTTTTGGATTAATCAAATTTTACAATTTTGATTGGTTAAAGACTATCAGATAATCTCATAATATATTGACTCTATGTAATTTTTCCTTTATATTATCTAAATTTTTTATTATGCAAATTGACTTTCATTTATAATTGAAAAATGTTAATTATATCAAAATATATATGAATATAATAAAACTCATTTTTTAAAAAAATGTAAAAATAAGCTGTTTCTATTGTTCGCACCCTATATATGATATGTTGATCAAATATCTGTATTACACAATTGATTTTTCAAGTATGTAGATTTGGCTAAAACTAGTATTTTAGTAAAATTATATATTTCGCTAAAGACTTGAAATCCAATAATTCTGAAACTAGCAAAACTAGTGAAATTTCTGAAACTAGTAATATATCTGAAACCTAATAAAATATTCAAAAACTAGTGAAACCGAAATCTAGCAAAAGTTCTAAAATCTAATATTAGAAATTTTATTAGAAACAATATCTAAACTATAGTAAAACAGAGTATTAGTTTAATTCAGGAGATGGCATATCCATGGGGGACTGTCTCATAATTTGTAGATTGGTTACACTATTGATAAACTACTTTTTTATATTATTTTATAATACTTTTTTAAAAGACTTTCATAGCCAATCTCGACTATGAAATATGACTAAATGTATTAAGTAAACTTGAAGTATTCAAATCATAATACAACATATTTTATTAATTCCTGTTAATCTCATACTATTGTCTTTTAATTTATATGCAAAAATATGTTTAGAATAAAGTATTGCAAAGAATACCAATCACTGAGTTGACTAAATTTCATTTATTGAAAGATGAAAAGTGGAAACTAGCTGAACTTAATGATTTGGTGAAGATAACATAGAAAGAAAGTATTGTTTTATGTAATAATTGTTATATAAGCTTAGTAAAAAATTCTTTAAAAAAGGTTCTAAACAAGTAAAAATCATTGAAAAAGAAGTTATATATGAAGAAGAGATAAATACAAAAATTAATCTCTCTGAAGCTATCAAGATGATAGTTAAAATTCTTTATAAGAGAGAACATATAGAGAAAGAAGTTACTATATATAAGTTTGATAAAATATGAAGGTTGTTTCAAGAAATTGAACTTAATTTTATTTAGCAGCTCGACTATTTAAATATAATGAACAAACAATAGATTATATGAAAAAATTAATAGTGTTCATATGCTATCTTCTTTTTTCATTAAATAATACAAAAATTAATATATTTAAGTCCGATCTAGCATATTATTTAAATTTAGAGGTACAAGCAATAAAGGTCTAAATATGATAGCGAATATTAGTACATCTATAATATCAAGAGCAGTAAATTATAAGAAAAGAAGAATATCTAATATATATAGAGAATATATAGAGAGAGCTCTTGCAAAACATTCAGAGAATACTTTTGTGTTGAATATTGATAATTATCATAATATTCATATTTTAAGAAAACTCAATTCAATTAGTATATCTTGAGTGGTATATATAGCAATAATTATAGCAAACCCATATCTAATATTAGCAATACCTTGTAATAAAGTAATTAATTTAAAGATTGTTAATAACAAATTAATTATAAAGTATCTTGATGAAAGGTTTATTGTAAATCTTGAGATTCTATATTACAATTGTAATTAGTATAGTAGAGAAGAGTGTTCTGATAAAGAGCTCATAGATAGATTAATAGTACATAGCTATGACAATAGATTAGAAGAGAAAAAGAGAGGTTAGCATATATGTGATACTATTTTTTTGATTTTGTTAAAAATAACTTGAAAGGTGTTAAAAGATACATAAAAACTCTTTAGTTATATATAATCAAGAGTTAATACAAGATTATTTTTCTAATCATGCAATTCCTGCTATTGCTGATTAGCTTAGTTAGTTCTTTATTTACAAAGCTATTGCATAATAGCTCCTTGCTAATACTGAAGCTATTTCTTAATTTATTATATCAGTTTTGCCTATAATAGGTCCTTTTCATATATCCTTAAATTCACATGAACTTGTTTTTGATTAAAATTAGTTTTTGTTCAATAATATTTATCAACTTATATTTGGAAAAAACAAAAATCTTAGCAAAAATCTATAACTGTAGAAAATTAATTTAATTCTCTATATTATACACATGATATGAGTTGATATTGTAGATGTTGTATATCTAAAGTTTAGTTATATATATAAAACTTTTGAATTTTTATATATTAAAGATTTATTAAACAATTTAATCCCTTTGGTTCTTGATTTTTATATAGTATATCATTAGAAAGGCAATTGGCTAGCTTATGAAGAAGCTTGCATATGTTGCTAATATGATCTTTTTCTTCAATTCGATCAAAGAAATTATAAACATGCCCTTTTAATATTTTTCACAGATATTTTTTACTAGATAGTAATTAATCATCTAATGTATAGTATGATCACTAATAATCTTGAATCTTTGAGTAATTGTGCTATAGAAATTGTTCATAGTATCATCTAATGATATACTGCTAAATATTCTACTACTCAACAACTACAAAAAGAAGCATATTCTATTTTTTAGAATCGAGAGGATAATGAATTTAAATAGCAATTTATGACTTTCAAAAAATATAAATATATATCAAAGCAATTAAATACTCTTTCTTAAAGTATGCTATATGGCTTTTGGTATGTTTATGAAAATATATCAAGCCCATTATAAATATCTTTTAATTATTAAAACTTCATCTGATAGTATTAATATATATAAATTACCTTCTTTATGTTATAAAATAATAGATCATCATCTTCTATAGAGATTTGTTATATATAAAAAACCTAATACAACAATTCTTTGTAATTATATTTATTGCTATAGTAGCTCTTTAATTAATAATATCATTTTTATATATGAATATAGTTATCATAATCATTGTCTACAAAAATATCAATTTAAATATTTGATATATTTAGGATATCTTCAAGATGAGATAATAAAGAATATTGACATACTTATAACAAGTTTAATAAAAGAGAAAAAAAATCCTATCAAAGATGATAGCAAAAATATAGTTAAAGATAATTCAAAAATAGATAAAGTTATAGATAATGCTAAAACAGTGAAAGGTTCATTTGAATATGCAATAGAATCAATTTTAAAATTGTAAAATTTTGTAAAATTTCAATTAAATATTTATTATCAATAAATAATTTATTACTTTATTATAGTATTAGATCATTTCTATTGTTAATTATTTAATTAATTATCATATTTCTTATAAAAAAATCTAGGAATTAGAACTATTTAATATATAAAAATTGTTTCATAATTTTAAATTGAATTATATTGATCATGAGCCAAGGTTATCTTAATATAAGTTAATATAATTAAATGGTTAAATAATTAAAAAAATTCTAGATAGTTCTAATCTCTAAAAAATCTATTACTTTATATTGCACTAATTTGATTAGTTGGGTTTACATATGATAAAGTAATTTTTTATTAGCTATTAAGTATCAGAAATAAATAAAAATGATCTGCATTTTGTGTAACAGAGGACAGTCTTTCTTGGAGATAGCATAAGCAGATCATACATGTTATTTTTATCTGAAATATATCATATATCTGTGATTTGTAAATAGATAAAAAAGTGTAGAGTTAGAAATTGAAGTAGCTATTTTAGTTTTGTATTTGATTATTGTAGTATATTTGTTAGTAATTTTATTGCAAACAGATTAAAAAATTTTAGTATTTAGAATACAATAGTTGAATTTTGATATAATAATAGTATTAATAATATAAATTTATTGCTTGTTAGTAATATTTTTCTTTTTGAAAAAGTTTATTGTCTAGTATATTTCTTGTATAATAATATTATAAATTAGAATATAATTTTTGTATAATGTGAAGTAGTAGCTAAAAAATCTAAAGATATCTTTTGTATTAATAGAAGATATTGTAGTATTTTGAAAGTGAATAGTTTTGTTAAAAGAGGAGTTATTATTAGTACAGAGGAATGATTTAGTTAAATTAACTATAATTCTTGTAAGTTTGTAAAATGAAGAAGTAGTTTTAATAATTGTTATAGTTAGAGTTGTATAAAGGTAATCTAGAGAGTGTCATCTAAGTAGACTAAAACTAGTGTATTATAGAATAGAGTTTTTGTATATAGTATAATAGGATTATTAGTAGTAAATATTATATAGCCTGTATATGTATTTGTAATGAATAAAAGTATATATACTAGAGTAGTAGAGTTATTGTTTTACCTTGATCAATTCTGTTATATACAGAGTATAGTTATATATATTCTAAGTTTGTTATAACTTGATTAGAGTATTATAAATAAATATCTAAAATAATATGTTAGAATATTTTAGAGATTTTAATTTTGTTAAGTGCTTGAATAAGTAAAGGTATATAAACTATATTATATACTTTATTTATATTTTGTAATAGTATCCATATTTCTTTTTTGCAAATAAAATTATCCTTGAAGAAGTATTAAAGTATATATATCTCTTAATTTGTAATATAAACAAATTTGTCTGTATTTACTTTTTATTTTTATAATTTTTAAATAAAACTTTAAATATTAATTTTAAATATATACTTTCTAAATAAAATATATTTTTTAATATTTATTTTAACAACTTTGTTAAGAAAGTTTTTTAAAATTATTATAAAAGTTTTGAGTAATAAATTTTTAAAGTTTTGTTTTAAAAATTTTTACTATAAAATTTTTGGTCAAATTTTTTTAAATTTTTATATGTAAATAAGACTAAAAATAACTTTTACTTCTAATACAAGTATAAATTTTTATAAGTAAATTACAAAAGTTATAATAATTAAAGTTGTAATTTTTTAAAAGTTTTATTAAATTGCTTAATAAATTATATCTCTAAAACTTAAATTAAACAAGTTTATTTTAAAATATTAATAAAATTTTTGCAAAAAATTTTTTTAAATTTTTTTCTTATAATATAAAAACAAATACTACAAAAAAATAATTCTTATTTTCAAATTTTATTATCTATAATTATTTTTTTGATATTTTTACATTTTAAAAAAGTAAATTAGAGCTAAATGAATGTAAAAACATAGAAAAATTTGCTTGTATTAGCTTACAATTTAAGGAATAGATATAGTAGTAGTAAAATACAGTAGAATAATATAGTTATATAAATTTAGTATAGAATATCTATTGAAAATTATATTAAGATAATTAATAATTATTTTTGTAGATTTTCTAATATATTTAATTAAGGTAATAGATAATATATAATTGAAGTTCACTAGTAAAGATAGACTTTTTAAAAATTAGATATATATTACTTTATTTGTAGTTTTTGGAAATAGTTTGAGTATTAAGATATTTGTTAAGAAGAAAAAGTAAAGTGTTATAGAAAGTAGTGCTAGCTTTTTTTAATATTTTATTAGAGATAAGAGTTAGACTAGAGACTTTGTAGTTAGATGATAAATTAATAGTTAATATAAATTTATTAATTGTGATAGAGTTTCAAGTTGTTAATACTATGAAAAGAGTATTTGTTTTCTGAGTTTATATTCATTTTGCTATCTGAGCTATTCTGTTTAGTCTATAGAATTGTGTTTTGTCTAGTTTTCAAAGTATGATCTAATATAGTATTTTATTTAATTAGATTTATTGATTAGTTCTATAGAAACATAAATATTATAAAAAATTACAGGTTTTCAATAATAAACTAATATAGAATTAATTGTTATGCTACCAATATAGGAAATCCAAGACTTTTTTAATAGAAAGATAACGTAAAAACTTTGCACATTTAAATTAAGTATTAATGCATTATTTATCTACAATTTTATTATTTAACATACAACTTCGCTAACAAATGATCTTTCGTATCTTACACTAATTACCTATCTTAGACACAATTGCTATCTGTTTGTTTATATCAGTAATTACTTTATAGTTAGAAGTTTAAGCTTATTACTCATGTCATGTAGTTAGAAGCTCATTACTCATGCCATGTAGTGGCAGACTATATTCCCATATGTGTATTCCCAAAACATGTTTTGTAATAAATAGATTGAGCAATAACTACTCAGTTCAAGAATATTAAGAACGATAATATTTATTTTATCATATGTTAATAGAATCTATATTAACTATTTAAGGACATACATTAATGTTAAATATTCCAGTATTACGTACGTGCGCAAAAAAAAAAGGAAAATTCTCGCAAACATGTGCTTAATAATTGTAATGTAATTAGTTTCTATTTAAGGATACTCATTCAAGGATACTAAACATAATTTCAAAAAAAGTAAAGATTTATTTTCACCTGCTCATGACCAATTTTTGGTGGTGCTCTTACGAAAATTGATCATTCTTTGTATTTTAATTTTTTACAAATTAACTGTACTATAATTAGGTTAGTATCAGGGTTAGAAACAATTTAGGCATAAAATTTTTATAAAACTGTAATATAATATAATATATAATATATAATATAATAAAGTGAGTCTGCTTTGATCGTTATGTTATATCTGATCTTGATCACATGAACTATTTTTCGTGAGTTTCATGTTTAGTACTAATCAAACTAAATGCCGTGACCCTGGAAATTCTTTTCGCCATTACCATGTCAAACCTGAACGACTACTAACATGACTCTGCCAAAGCATAATTTTTGGATATGTTGAACTCAACTTTAGAGGGACTCCGGGGATATAGAGATATTTGCTTTTATAGGAGTAATTTTTCTTACAGGAGCAACAGGAGAAATACGTCTTGTAGATCTTTCCTAAGTTATAGAACTGGTGTCTTTTAAGAGTGATAAGTCTTTTAGGAGTGATATTTTTCTCAAATATATTGGAAATATAAAAGTACTGAGTTTTTGCTCTTTAAAAAAGACATCCAACTGTTTCATCGGTTTAACTAACTCAGCTAGTCACTCTAATAAAATCCCTTACCTTAATTAATCACACCTAATAATTCATCTAATTAATCTCTTCTAAACAACACATTAAAACGACCCTCACCCAACCTGTATATGCATCGTCTCTCTCACTCTGAATCCAAAACCTTTTGACACATAGTGTTGATAACATAAACTTTAGTCTTTCCATTCTTAAAATCTTTGTGTCTTTTTCGACATAGTTGTAGGTTCTTAGTTGGTCTTGAATGAGTTGACCTGTCCTAGTAGACCATTTTTTCCCGACTCACAATATGTGCAAATTTAATTATCAAGAATTTATTTAATTATCAAGAATTTATTCATATTTTCACGTTAACCATTTATGACATACGACATAATTCCAAACCACTCATAACATATAACCATTTATTATATACGACATAATTCCAAACCACTCATGACATATGTATGATATGACACAATTCTAAAATATGCACCCACTTTCACATGAACAAAATGATTAGTAAAAATGTATGAGACACTCGTGACAGAGTGATAATTTTATAAAAAGAGTGAAAATTAAAGTATGCCATATATCAATTATACTTATAATTTATAGTATCTTCTACTTTAATGCAATATTATACTACATAATTCAAAATTGTACATTTAGTAACTTGATAATTATTCATCATTTCTTGCATAAATAAATTGATTTTCTAACTAAATAAATATTATAGTTATCAGAAATTAAATGAATTATTTGTATTAAGTAATATAAACTATTTTTAAATGACAAAAAATACTAATAATCACTTGTAAACTTAAATAACAAATGCTTTTTGAAAAAGAAACAAAAAAAAACTTCTGAGTATATCTATTATACCTGCAGCTAAGTTATCCTTTATAACTAGATTAAAAATATTGTTTTTACATTCAACTTCTCTTAAAATAAAAACAAATATTGATAGTAAAAAAGAAGAATATAAACTACTCTTAATCTTTTACTAATATTCTTTAAAAAATCTAAATTTAGAAATAGTAAAGACAAAAAAACTATAGAAGCAAACAAGAAAAAAGTTCACAAAAAAAAACAGTAAAAACTATGCAATAAAAGCTTCTACTATCTCTATTAAATTTTAAGCTTTTTACTTATTTAAGACTATTATACTATATATTTGTTTAGTTACTATTTGAGTTTAATAATAGTATAGTTAAGCTAATTGATATTTTTTTCTTTTTTTACAACAACTATGCTAGATGCAATAGTTGTTAACACAAATTTATATATATTGATCAAGAATGCAGATGCTACTAGTAGGCAGTAATAAGACTTAATACATAAAGTGTTAATTATTTGAGTTGTTTTTGTTATCTATTAGAGACTTTTTAAGTTACTTTTCTTTAACTAGTATTAGAATAAGAACCAAAACTCTCTGTCTATTATATTTTAAAGCAATACTATTGTTTTGTTTTTAACAAATTAAAAGGTTTTTACATATCTTCTCTCCTGCAAAAGAGATTAATAATTACTTTAAGAAATTAGAGCTATTGCTATCTCATATTCGAGATACTTCAAAATGTCTTTATATATAAATTTAAAAGTCTTAATTGATAAATAATAGTTTATTTTTTGGCAAAAGTTTTTATATAGTCTGAATAAAAAACAAACTGATACTAGAGAGATTCAAGATCTTATTACTCTGTAATATAGGATATATATATACTTTTTACTAATATTTTATATTTTACTAAGTAATACTAATAAAGTTAAGAGTTTTAGTCAAATTAAAAACCTAGTTCTTCTTCTTATTAAGCAACTTCTATACCAACAATTTCTATATAATATATTTATAAATAACTATTTTTTTAGTATTGCTCTTTTTTAGTATCTTTAGCAAATTAGAATTAGTACCTATAGAACTATATGAAAAAATTCTTTTAGATTTTTAAAAAAATTTAAGAGTAAATAAAAATATTAAACTTGACTAAAATATTTATTCTAAAGTAGTAGTAAATAGTATTTTAGCTTTTTTTTAGCAGAATAATAGGCTTATTATAATGTTATCAACAATTTATAATCTTATTTATAAAGAATAAAAATAATATAAAAAAAATAATAACTAAAAGAAACAAATATTAATATATCTAAGATTTTTTTTTTTTGAGTTAGTTAATATTATTTACTAGATGCATACTATGTTTAGATCTGAATTCAAAAAAAAATTAAAAACTCCAAAGATAATTGATAATTACACTAATAATATAAATGATATAAATATAGTAAATTAACTAAAATCATATTATAGTACCCAAAAAATGATATGAAGAAATTGGATGTTACAATTCTTTTAGTTCCTAGGTATTATAATTATTAACTCTTCTATATTACCAATACCTTAGGATCAATACAAGAACATAAGAAATTCTATATTGAGCTTTTTTGAGCTCTTGTAAACTTTTTAATAATACTAATAAAGTTCAATTAAGAAATAGTATTAAAACAAAAAGAAAAATTGAAAAATTGAAAAGGCTAAAAGTAACTAAGCATTTTAAGCTTTCTGATAGTTAGTTAGAATCTGAGAACTACTTTATAGAATAAAGAGAAAATCAAGAAGCATATCAGTAGTATTTGTAGTTAATGATCTAAAAAAATTAAAATAAGTTATAAATTATAAATCAAAATAAATTTTAGTATATTAGTTGTAATATACTACTTCGTTATAATGAAAACTGAAATTGTTTTTTAGAATTTTACAATAATAAATAAAACAAATAAAGAATATAAGGGCTTTATAGTTTTCTATTTGACCTTAATTTACTATACTATATTGATTATATGAGCTAAATACTAGAGAAAAGAATCAAATTGACAAAAAATAAATTTTGCAAAAAATTATTTTTATATTATAAAATCTATATTAATTTATAGAAAATTACAAATTTCAAAAGATTATATTGTAAAATTTTATTAATGTACTAGTATTTTTTTCTTAAATAAAAAATGTTTATGAGCTAATTTTAAATTAGTTAAGTTTAAAAAATTCATTTGAAAAAATTGTCAATTTAGTCCTTTTCTTTAGCATCTAGTCTATATTATTATTAAATAATTTAATTATTTAAACTCTTAATAAATTAGTTTGTTTATAAACTTGAAGATCATATAATTCTAATCTGCATTATAAGCTATAAAATATGCAAATATCTTGTGATACTATAATAGTTAGATTTGTAATTTTCTAAACTGAATCAGCTAAGGTAGCTTCTAAAAGCTTAGACAAATAACCTATATAATTTATGACTTCTATACAAATTTATGTTTTTTTGATTAAGTTATATAATAAATATATCATAGTTATAAATTTAGTAAGTAATATAAGTTCTTAGAAATTATTATAATTGATTTAAATTATTTTTTATATAAAAAAAATTTTTTTAGATTTACTTTGTCTTAACTATTTTAGTATACAAATTTGTATACCAAAATATATGATTTAAGAGATAAAGAAAATTATTTGTATTTTGCTAATACTTGTTTATAAAACTATTATACTATATTATTATTAGTAATTAGAAAGTAAAAAGTGTAGCTATCTTAATTTTTGATATATCTTTAGAAAGAAAAGATTTTGCTTTAAAATAATTATTTAAAATTGTTCTGAAAATATAGTCTTCATGAAGTGCTATAATAATCTTGAATAGAATGTTCTATAGAATAGGTGAGCAATATAAGAAATAAACTTCACTAATAATTAGTAATTATTAATTTTTAATATGTTTAGTAGAGTTTGCTCACCTATTCTATAGAATATCCTCTTGAATATATTGATATTAGAATTATTAGTATCTAGTAGAAAGAGTAAACAGAATTTGTAATTTAGTTTTTAATAAGTTGTTGATAAAGAAGGTTTTGGGACTAGAATTTCAAAGTAGTTTCTAGGATTCTTTTGAATCAATAGGTTCAAGAAGTTTTTATCAATAGTAAAAGAGATATTAAAGTTATTTTCTTTTTCTAATAGAGAAATATAAAAAATAAAAGCTTAATTAAGTCTTCTGAATTAGATAAAATTAGTTGTAAAACTAGAAAGTATAATTCAGAGAGTTTTTGAAATTTGTAGATTTTTTTTAGTATATTTACTACTCCTTTAGTAGTAGTCTTGTTTGCTACTAGAAGTGAGAATAGTAATAGACTTTAAATATCTTTTATTATTAATTCAGAGTTATTAGAAAGTAGTTTAAGAAGTGATTACTATATCTCATCAATAGCTTATTTGATTTTGTTTAATTCAATTTTTATATATATATAAATTTACTATAGTATCAAATGATTTTGTATATATTAAATTTGTTTATATATATAAAATTAATATTGAGAAAGAATTGAGTTATTAGGTAGGTTTTAAGTATTTTAGTAATTATGTTTTTAGTATTTTGGTTTGTAAAAATAATATTATAAAATTTTTTTTAGTTGTTAATAGTATTAGTTTATAAGTTTTAAAATTTTTAAAATAGAGTTTTTGTTATAAGTAAAGATAATAAAGAAGCTTATAACAAAATGTTTGAATTTAAGAAAGATAGCAAATAGGATAAAGAATAAAATTAAGTTAGTTTATAGTTTATAAATAGTGAGTTTTTGAATATACTTAAGTATTTTTAAAGTTATATAGCTATATATTAGATATACTATAGTAATTAATTAAAAGAAGTAAATTGTTTTTTATTTATGTTATTAATGAGTATATCAGCCTATTTCTTACTATTATTAGATATAATTTGATAATTATTATTAGGATTAGAGTTAAAATAGAAGTTTTAAGCTGTTTTAATATAAGATAATTTTTGTTAGTAGAATGTTAGCTAATATATATGTATCTGAATTTAAGAATATTTTATCTATAATAGTATTATATATTTAATAAAAGATAATAATACAAATTACTTAATAAGTTTATATTCAGTTTAATTTGCTTATAATTGGTTTAAAAAGTTTGTTGTATTACTAGGTTTAGTATCTATCTATATATTATATTTGTAATTTATATATTAGTATTACTATTGGAATTAGATTTAGTTTCTATTTTAGTTTGAGTTTCTATAATTTATATAATATTAATCTCTGTATATAATATGTTACTAGTTTTAGGAAAAGGTGTATAAATATTTAGTATAGTTGTTGTAAACATAGTATTAAAGAGTAAAATAATATTATATAATATAATAGGAGTATAGAATTTTGTTTGTAGATATTAGTTTCAAGATAATAATTTTTTATATTGTAATATATTTGAATAAGTAATGAAGATTAAGTTATATTAATTGTAATATTATTAATAGTAATATTATTTGCATTATTAGATAGTTTGATAAGAGTAAAAAATAAAACAAAATCACTATTAGAGTTGTATCAATCTAGTATTTTGAGTAAAAAGTAATATTTATAATAATAATTGTTTTATAGTATTCTATAATATAGAGTTATTATTCATATAAAGTAAGAATTATAAAAGTAATTTTGTAAATAAGATTAGTTATATTAATAATAGTTAGATTAAGAATTTCTTCTTTCTGTTTATGTTAAGTATATATATTTTTAGTATTAAATATAATTGTTAATATTATTGTTATGTTAAGATCATAAATATTTTTTTTTTTTTTATACTTAGGCGATCTTGTCCTTTATTTTATTAAGAGACATACTAAATAAGTATAATGACAAATACAGAAAATTAAAACTAGTTAATTCTAAGACTGCTTTCTTCTTTGCAATTCTGAACTCACTCAGCTGCCTACTTGGTGCCCAAATGCAATCTGCTGCAGCAGCAATTTTCTTCCTAGAACTATATGCATACTAAAGTATATAACCTTAATTCTGATCAAAAGAAGGCTACTACCAGCTATATCAAAAAAGCCTAGTTATTTGTTTTTAAATTTTAACTATTTCGCATACTCCCCTTTTTGGATCCAATTTTTTACTTTGTTATTTGCTAACATAAGTATTCTTTTTTCTTTATTAGATTTTAATTCTTTCTTTAGAATATTTGTATTCGAGATATTTTCTTTATCTGCTATTCTTCTTCTTTTCTCTTTACTTTGTTTACTTTTTTTCTTCTTAAGATCAATTTCTTTCCCTTTTTCCTAATTTATTATAACTTTACAACAGAATTTCTATTGTCTTTCATAGAAATTTGACTAAAAAGAATTAATAAACTAGATTACTACTTGATTTGCTTTAGATTTGAATGCCAAAAGGTCTATCAATTCTTTGATACATTTCTTGTTAGTTAGACCACAGAGGTGTAGCTTTTTTCTTAGAACTTTCTCTTTAGGTGTAGCACCTAAAAAGATCTTAGCTAGGTCTTCACTTATTATTAAAAGATCTTACTTTTTTGAGATTTCATATCTAACTTCTTCTATAATTATTATTTCTATATAGTTCCAAATCTATTGATATACCATTTATTCTGCTAAATGACTGAATGTTTTCTTAGTTACACAATATGCTATGCATATTTTTCCTTTGTAGAGGTTTGGTCTTCTTTGAAAGCAAACGTCACGTGTTGAAAGTAGCTTATTTAAATATTTTACTCTAAATATTAGCACTTTGCTTCTTTTAAAGCTTATGTATTTTCTGCCTTAGTAGTTTTTGAGTACACTCTATAAGCTCTTCCAATTAATACCTTCATTACTATTATTTCCTAGCCTAGTATATATTATATCTCTTGAGCTACTAAGTTCTACTCATTTAGTTTTATATGTCATTGCTATTGTGATATTTATGAAAGATCTGGTCAAGCAATCTATGAGCTTACCCTCCCATTTTGAAAGGACCTTAAGATTATCTGTATTCATATCTTTAGCTATAACAGATATGTTCGAACTTAGACCTTCTTTTGCTAATGTATCTGCTCTATCATTCCAGGAGTTATTACTGTATTCTTTGACTTTTGTTAGACTAAGACTAATACTTTTTGCCTTGTAGCAGTCCTTGATTTGTCATATTAGACTGCAGTTCTTGATCTTAAACATTTCATGTATAGTGCCTACTTGTTCTGTAGTTTGCAGACTTTTTATAGCTACTTTACTGTCTGTGAAGATATTTAGACTTAAATTATATGGCACTATTAAAGTGCTGTCTATATTGCACTATGCTCAGCACGAGTTGAAGAGGGCTAATCTACTAAACTACTACTAAAACTAATACTATTTTGAATACCTGCATTCTCATCAACTAATACTCATCCTATTCCTATTTTGCCAAAATCTAAGCTATCTAACTCTCTGTTTACTAATGAACCATCTATATAAATACTTATTTCTTTCTTTCTCTTAATTTTCTTTGCAATATCTATAAGCTCTATCTGAATACTTCTTTTCTCTATTACTCTTTGTATGATTGCTTCTTCTAAGTTTGCTACTCTAACTTGTATACTATTTTGTATCCTATTATATTCTAAAATATCAACAAAAAAGTATCTTAAAAATGATAAAAATAGAACCTTTATTTCTGCTAGATTTCTCTTTTCTTTCGTAACTCTACTTAACAGCTTATATTGTTTGTTTGTATTTTCTGTAATAATATATTCTGTGTTATTTTTACAGTCTAAGCTGCACCCTTTACACTGAAATAGTTTTGTTTGCAGGTTATTGCTGCTCTTATCTACTTTTCAGTTTACTAGTATAAGTCTTTTTTTTGTCTTATACTATTTTTCTTAATATCTTCATATTGTTTTTATTAATTATAACCTATTCTTTCTTTCTTTTGTCAGTACTTATACTATACTTTTCTACTTTAAGTATAGCTTGATTTATTTCTACTGTTTGAAATGCATTTAGAACTTCTCTTAATAAGCTGTCTTCTAAAATCTTTACTTCTAGTTCTTTGAACTAGTTTGGCTTCTGACCTCTTATTTTGCTTCTTCTTAGAAATTTAATCTGTTGCCATTGAAGTATAAGCTTGCTATTTTCTTCTAACAGTTGGTTTACTGTAAATAAGTTTAAACTTTTACTTTCTATAAACTCATTTAATAGTTTGCCTTCTAGCAGCTCACTTATTTTTAAGCCCTCTATTTCTAGATTGTTTGTATCTCTAAGTATTTCTTGAAATCTAAAGCTGAGTCTTGCTATGTTACTAACTATATTATATGTTAAATTATTTTTCATCCTGTTTACTTTAAACTTGCATCTTTTATCAAGCAGTCTGAATTTCAACTTGTATTTCAGTTGAGCATCTTTTAGTCTAAGCTGCATTGTAATACCTATGCTCTCATCTTGATTTAGTCATAATGTAAGTTCAGTGACATGATATGCTATTTGGTTCTGCTATATAGATCTCATCCCTAGCATATCTAAATAACTATATATGCTGTTAGCAGCTGATTTTGCAAGTTTGATTTTGTTTTTAATTAGCAACCAAATTGGTCTCTGAATTTGGTCATATTTCATTTTGGAGAGAAAGGAGATTTGTAATCTGTACTCAATACTAGTAAGCAAAATGCTATTTTTCAGATATATTAGTTTACTAGCTGATGTCTTTTTAAATCTAATTGCTTTGCATATCTTTACTACTTCTTTTGTGATAATTTTAATATTGCATTCATTGTTTCCTTTCTCTGAAATCTAAACTCCTAAATATCTAATTGCTTCTGCATCTTGTTTTGCATATATGAGATCATTGTTCTTGCTAACTCTTACCACAAAATTTGAGTTACTATCACTTCTAGTTTGCTTATAATTTAATACAAGAAGTTTAGATTTCTTCTTGTTAATTTCAATATTGTTTAAATCATAAAATTTATTTAATATTCTAATAATTTCTAGAAGTTCTTTTTTTGACTTTGCAATCCAAGTTGTGTTGTCTGCGTATGTGAGAACACTTTGTCTCTAACTATGTTTTTGGGTTTTGTTATAGTTGAGATTTACTGGCCATTCTATGCTCATTTCATAGCTAAACTTATTTTTGTTTTAAATCATGCATAGTAATAGATCATAAAAAATACACCAGAGCAAAGGAGACACTACTTCACCCTGATCGAAACTATCCTCTGCTAAAAACCCTTATGTTAATTTATAGCTAGTTATGACTTTTATTTCTCTTGCATGAAAAAAGCTTAGCAGAAATTTAATTGTACTAGCTAGGATTTTAATTCTTTTTAGTACTTTTTTGAGTATAATGAGACTAACAGAGTTGAATACTTTCTTCATATCTTGGAAGAGTATTTATATTTCCTTATTCTTTTCTCTAGCTTATTCGATAAGATTGTTCAAAATATGAATTAGCTACTTGTGCTGCAGTCTGTTAAGCCTGCAAAATTTGGTCTTTTTAGTATACTAAAATTAGTTAATACTCTGTTAAGTCTCTTATTTACTACTTGTACTACTAATTTATGAAATCCTTCAAGTAGTACAATTAGTCTAATATTTGAGAAGTTATAGTTCCAATCTTTTCCTTTAGAAATAGGATATAGTTGACCAATCTTCCATTTTATTAGTATATTCCCTTCCTTAATGCACTTGCTTGCTAACACTAAAAAGATTCTATAACCTACACTACTTGCTTTCTTTATTAGTAGGTAGCTAATTCTAGAGGAACCTGATGCTGACTTAGACTTGACACCTTGAGTATTTCTTGCCATTCTTGTAATAAAATTGACTTATTCAGAGACTCATATATGTCTTCATTGATTTTTTCTAAGAGTTCATATTTTTGATTCCATCTGTCAGCTGTATTGCTTAAATTTACTTTTCATTTATAGAACTGCTTAATAAAGTGTGCTCTAACTTCATCTTGACTCTCTTTTTCTTCTGTTAACAAAGAGATATCTAGTTCATCTTCTGATATAACTCTGTCAAGTTTGATTTTATTTAAAGATCTTTCTAGAAGACTACTTAACATGTGCTTAAGTTCACCTTGTATCTCAGCATATCTATTATCTACTGCTTTACTAATACTATTATAATCTTCCTTTTTCCTTTCATACTATGCTTTTGTATGTATAATTTTCTACTATACTTTAAGATTTTTGCCTCTTTTACTTGTCTATGAGTCTTCTGTTAGCTCTTCTATTGCTAAATCTAGTTTCTCATTAATTTCACATATTATAGCTGACTAATAATCTTTGGTTTCTAAATATATAGGCTTTCCCTGCTCTTTTAGATATATATGGTATAGCTTGCTCACTACTCTCAGATCTTTAAAAATCTTGCTACTACTGCTATGATCCTTAACTGGGAGTAAGTCTATATATATTTTCTTACTTGATAGAGACTTATACACACTTTTTAGAATATTATCTAAAATAATATCTCAAAGCTCATCCAAGCTACTTTGATCAAAAAATTCTTCTATTTGGAGATCTTGAGCACTATCAGTATACTTTTTTTTTTAGCAATTCTTCTAGATTTGCTTTGTATAAGTCCCACTCTTCCTTAGTAGCTTTTTTGAGTTTGAGTATGCATTTCTTTCCTTTTAATTTTTTGTTTATTGTTGCTGATCTGCAATTTTGACTAAAGCCTATTGTTAGCTGAATATAAATAATTTTGTGATCACTACCTGTAATATACTTAGAATCTACAATTTTACATTTCATCTGATCTTAGCTTAAACTTTTGAATACCCAAATATAGTCAATTCTGGTACTTGATTTCCTATTTGATTATGTATATTCTCTTTTGTACAAATACATCTTTCTGTATATGTCTTCAAATGAAAAGTTCTCTAACCAAACTAAGTGTGAGAGAGTTAGCTTTCTCTTCAAACCCTTGATATTCTGATCCAAAAGATTAGATTGAATATCATTGAAATCACCCATTATAATAACTTTAATATTTCTCCTTTCATTTTCTCAGATCTTTTTAATAATATATTGTTGGAGTAACTTCTACATGTCTTTGTTATTAGGTAGTATGTATACAACTATTATTAGGATTTTAACTTTTTAAAACACTAGTATAATATCTATATAATAATTATAACAGCAAGAGACTCTGCCTATATACTTTTTCTATGCTTTACTAATTATGAGTCCTACTCCTGAGCCTTTTGCCTTATCTATTTCTGCTAATGTCCAAAAGCTAACGTATCTAGATTCTTTCTTTAAAATGAATTTACCTTGCTACTCACTGATATTTGATTTATTAATTCCTATAATATCAATTTTTTCCTCATATACCCATTCTGCTAGCAACTCTAGTTTTATAGTTTTGCCTTTTATTCTATTAATATTGTGTGTTGCTATACTGAGTGTCCTAAAATTAGTACTTGCTTCTACTTCTAATATCTCTTTTTCTATTTCTATATCTGCACCTACTCTATTTGTTCGTACTTGGTTTCTTGTTTCTCTTGCTCTTTGCCAATTTCTAAGTTTTCCTTCTTGAGAAATTTAGGCTTTCTGTAATTCAACTAGTCAGTATTTAGGAGTGATTAGAAGTTTTATAACTTCTATATCTATCTCTATTTTTTGAAATATGTTCTTATTTCTCTGCAAGTACTAATAGATTTCTTAAGACTTTACTCATACTTAAGCTATTACTTTCTTTATTTTGCAGACTTGTTTAGCTATTATAGTAGTAGCTTCTTCGACTTCTATTTCTAAAACTACTTATTCTATTCTTGCTACTACTTTTAGAAGAGATAGAGCCCTCATAATCTGAATTTATATATGAGTACTTATCTGAATTGCCCTCTTTTTCATATATCTAACTGTCTACAAAATTATGCTCTTCACATGTTATAAATCCTCTTTCTTTGTTCTGTACTTTTTTGAGAACATGCTTTGAGCATCCTTCTTCAGGATCCTGCTCAGCTACTTTTATTTTCCTAAAGCTTTTTGTACTTTTTTTTTGTAATACTCTAGATATTTCTATATTTTCCACAGAGGACTCTATATCTACACTATTATTAGCTCTTAGTGTAGCCTATTTGAGTTTATCATTATAGTAGAAAGTTGCAAACTTTGCACAATTTATACAATCTGCTTCTCTTGCAAAATAGACTGTTGTACTCTTATTGTTGTAGTTAGTATTTTTGAAGATGTGTAGAGCTTTAGCTCCTGTATATTTTGTTTGTTTCCACAAAAGTACTTCATTTATATCCTTTAGGAGGTCAAGTATTTTCCTAGAGTACTTCTTCGTGTCTTGAGTTTTTCTAAGTTATTTTTCTTAGAAGTAATTCTGACTAAACAGTTACTTAAAAACAGAATGTACCATATGTCTTCTAGGTCTTTTATATAAATAGCATTTGGTATAAACTCTACTTCTGCACATGTTTTACTATATGCTTCTGTAATAATTTGTATAAGGCTAACTCTTCTAAGATAGCATACTGATTCAAAGATATATATTCTTTTTGTCTAAGTTAGAAGGTTCTATATTGTGATTATATTTTCTTTTGAAGGTATTTTCTCTTTTTCCTCAAGAGCTTTCTTCATATAACTGCTTTTCTTTTCTTCAGATGCTAGAACTTAGTAGACTTCTTAAGTAAGGCTCTTTTCTTTGAGTTTAGTTGGTTTGGTCTTAACTGTTTTGTTAATAATACACTCATACTTTTTCTGTACTTTATACTTATCAAATAGTACCTTGTACTATTCAATCTCTTTTTCTTTTAGTTTTTCTCTTAATATCTCTAGACCTTTAAAATAGTCAAATTCAATAACCACCCAACAATTACTATTCTCAAAGCACTTTTCAACTTCTCTTATATGGCTACTTCTGTATATAGTTCCTTTAATGAACTTGATATATTCTTTCTTTGTTTTACCAAGAGGTAAAATAGAGGTGATTCTTGCTCTGAAGTTACCTATATTTTTACATGAGTTTCATTAGGCACCTAAAAACTATTTTTGAGAAACAATCTAAAAGGCTCTTTATAGTTTGCAACTGTGTAGTCTAATTACTTCTTCTAGTACTTTTTTGGGCTATTAATTTCTATTTGTGAAGTTCCTAGAGAAGCATTTGCTATATCTTCCAGAATTAAGTTCTGAGTTCTTAATACTAGATTTTCTGACTTAATCTCTGTAGATTCAGTACTCATTATAATGCTTTCTTTACTTCTATTTAGCATATTCTTTATACTACTAGTCTCTTATATATTTAGTAGTTTACAAGTATCTTCCAATTCCTTCTTTATAAAAAGAATCTCAATGGCTATTTTGTTTTTATTTGCAAGTTTGCTATTTAGATACTCGATCTTTTGAGTAATAATTGATTTGTTGTTGCTACTTGAATTCTTTACTTTGGCTTCTTTAGTTACTTCTGTATTAGTGATTAGTATTTTAACTTCTAGCCTTAGCTGTATCATGCTGTTTGCCTCTTGTTTCATATCTTTAGCTAATGGATCTTCTATTATATTTTGCAAATTGCTTTCTTTCTGATTTGCTATGCTTTTTTTAAACTCTTTTACTAGATGTAGCTCTTGTTCTAATTTAATAAGTACATCATTTAGGAGCTCTTTGCCCTCTTCTATGATTATTCTATTTATTATTTTGTGCTAGTTTCTGGTTACAATAATTACTTTAGTACTACACCTGTAATTCTTGATATATATTCATCAATTTGCTCTCGATGTCTTTTCATTTCCTCAATTATAGTAGTTATCTTTTGAGATTCTTCTACCTTAAGCAGAGCATTAATACTTGCTACCTTCTTAGATCTCATTTCACTCATATTTGAAGTGACTTTGGTTTTTTTTTAAAAATTCCTGAGATATTTCCTATTTGTCAGCGTTCTGTATAGTTTCCAACTTGTATACTTCTATTCAATTGGCTTACATATGACATATCTAATTAGTAGTCTATAAATATAAAGATTGTTTATCTTGTTTTGAATTTTGTATAATATAGAATAATCTGAAATACAGAGTAAGTTACAATTCCTATTTTTTCTAAAAAATTCTTTGAGTTTTCTTTGAAAACCTTATTATCTGCTAAATAATCTTAGTAGTTCCAAAGATTTTGCCTCTACTATATGTAATTTTGTGTGCTCTATCTTTTTCCTTAGTATTACTTAAGTTGTTTCTTATTGTAGTTTTTTAAATATATATGTTTTTGCTTTAGCACAAAATTTAGCAAAATGATCTATGGGAAGAGTTGTCTATAAGATCATAAATATTGTTGTTGTTGTTGTTGTTGTCATTATTGTTTATTTTAGTAATAGAGTTAAAAGAAATTATTGTGATAATATTTTTAAAGAGATGATATCTCTTCTCAGTTTTGTTTGTATCCGTAAATATAATAAAATTAATGTTAGTTGTCTGTAGTATTAGTTTAATAGAAGAAGTTAGAATCCTTCCTAAAGGAAGGCTTTCTTTGTTTTGTATTTTTCTTTTATTTTCTATTTTGCACAGTATTGTTGTAGTGAGTTATGAGAAAGAGTTTTTTTTTATTTTTTATAATTCTAAAGATTTTTAAAGTTAAATAAATTAATTATTATTATTATTAATAAAATTAAATTAAGACAAAAATACGTGGAAGACCAATTTTATGATGGCCAGACCCAATATACAGAACAGGCTTTGGATTCTTACACAACTATGAAAACCAGATATACAGTGAGTGACTCTACAGAAGAATTCTCTTCCCTTCAGTTACTAATACATCATCTCACACAAAAGAAATTACTTGTTTTAACAACTTTCTACTAATAAACAATCTTTCTATACTCAGTAAAAATGAACCACTTTATTCATTTCTCAAACACTTACAAAAACTATCATATCTACTCCTACTTAAAATCTCAATAAATGCATCTCAAACTGAAACCCATATCTATACAAATATAAAAAAACTAACACTTCCAAATCACACTATACTCTCTCCTCACCTCTACTACAAATTCTATAATTTACCAATCCATACAAAAATCAAACAACCACTAATTAACCAAAACACCTTTCTTAAATCTGCTAATTTTTCTAATTCTACTAACTACCAAATAACAAACTTACCTTCTACAGAAAATAAAATACTAACTCACATATTCAAAATTAACTCTTTCAATACAAATAGTCTTTTAGAGAGCTACAAACAACAATGTTTAGTAGACTATATTACAGAAAATCAAATTAACATATTTGGTATCTCAGAAACCTATCTTAACTTAAACGAAGCAAAATTCTTCTTTATATCCAAAAATCTTACTAACTACCAAAACTTCTGAGCACCCAGTGATGGTCATCAGAGAGGTATTGGAATCCTAATTCATAAGCAAATAGCAAAATACATTAGAAATATTCAAAGCTTTAAAAACTTTATAATTGAAATTGATTTCCATTTCAAAAACAACCACACAAAACTCATTCAAATATACTTTCCAACATAGGAGAAAAAACAACTATGCGTAGATTTAGGTCACAGATAAACTAGTCTGAGTTTCAAATCTTGCTATATAGTTTAAAATTATACATTGTATTAGTATAGTATATAGAAATTTCTTTTGTAAAATTTTTTAATTAAACTATTAATAAAGATAGAAACATAGCCTCACCTTGGCTTTGCTTAAAAAAAAAAAAAAAAAAACAACTACACAAAGAAATTATTACCTATCTAACTCCTATTTTACAATCCATCCACTTTAAAATTATAATTATGGGTGACCTAAATGGTACTCTAAACCCCAAACTTGACAGATTACCTTCTAAAAAAACTAATATCTCTAAAAACCAATTTTTCAAAATTCTCAATCACCAAAATCTTTACAACACATTCTGACTTTTCTATTCAACTACTACCAAATTTACATATACTCATAATGAAAGTGCAAGCAGAATTGACTAAGTGTGGACCAACATCCATATCACACTTCTTGATTATGCATATATCTTACTAAACCCTTTCGCTATATCAGATTACTCAATAATCACTCTTGAAACAACAATCTTTCTAAACAAACCCACTACACTTCTACTTTATACAAGAACTCTATTCATATAGGATAAAACATAAACTACTCAAATAGAAGCTTATCAACAACAAACAGAACAAAGTTTTAATCTTCTGTTAGATCCAATCTCAAAAATCACAAACATAGAAGACCTGAACACCATATAGAACTAAATTAAAAAATCAATTAACAAAGCATCTTTCAAACATATTCCTTATAAAAAAATCAAAACAAATACATCATCAAATACCAACTCAAAACCTATACTACCTCCACTATTTAACAACTAAAAAATGCTATTGTTATCAAAAAATCTTTTAAAAATCTAGATATCTCTCAATTTTACAACTCTTACACAAATAAATACTCATACAATACTCTTCTACTCAAATCTTTTCAACAATTTCTAATTTCAAATCCAAACCTTAATACTATTCCTCTTCTCTTAAAAAGTGAAATCAAAAACCTAAAATTCCAAATACAAAAAGAAACAAAAGAACAAACACTAACAGAAATCCAAAATAAATTACAGAAAAAGAACAACAACTTTACTGAAAATCCTAAACTTTTCTTCCAAAATACTCTTGAAAAACTAAGAAATAGCATCAACTTAGACTATATTCTATCTGATAACAACTTAACTACTCAACTTTTAGAAATTAAACAATCTCTTAACAACTATTTCCAACAATATTTCTAAGAACTTCTATATATTCTAATAGATACAAACTCACCCTTTTATGATCTTTACAAACCTCATCTAAAAAATAAACATCTCTACCAAAACCTTATCACAGAAATAACACTAGATAAATGGTCTAGAACTATAAATAAACTATCAAACAAAAAAGCTACTAGTCTTTCTGAACTTAACTATGAACATATCAAAATACTTAGCTCTAAAAGTTTCAACATTCTCTATCTTTTTCTTTCTAAATACCTGTCCTTACAAAGTATCCAAACAGAATAGAAAACATCTAATATCTTTCTTATCTCTAAAAAATCTTCTTAGGATTTTACTTTAGACCAAGTACGACTAATCTCTCTAATAGAACTACTAAAAAAATACCTAACCAAAATATTTACTATATGCCTTGATCAAATCATAAGCCAAAATCAACTACTCAGCAACCTAAACTTTGCAGCTACAAAAAATAACTCAACACACATATCAATTCAAATCCTACTAAATACTATTAAATACTACAAAGCAAACAACAAGGAAGCATGAATACTATTTCAAGATATGTTCAAAGCCTTTGACAAAATCAACATCAGAAGCCTTATTGATGCTTGTAAAAGAATTAGTATCTCTCAAAATGCTATTAACTTTATTCAATTTCTATACCAAGATAGGAAAGCTAGAGTAATTATAGCTCATGATCTTACTGATCCTATTACTCTGCACTCTGGAATTGAACAGGGTAAAACCTTCTCACCACTTCTTTGAAAAATATACTATAACCCTATACTAAGCTATATCAACATTAAACATAAATCCAAATTCCTCAAAATAATAACTAAATCATCTACTGATCTCATATTCTCAAATAAATATTTTTCTATTACAATTCTTCCTTTAGCATTTATGGATGATACCATTTGATACTGTAAATTAAAAGACAACCTTCAGGAAATACTAAATGATATTTTAGAACTCTACCAAATTAACAATATTCAAATAAACTCCTCCAAATTAGATCTCCTTTACATATCCAAATTCAAAACTTCTCAAATCAATATATCACTTAACTCTCTTCTAACTTTCAAAAACCAACAAATTCTTCCTTGCAAATCAAATGAAATCATAAGATACTTAGGTATCTTTTTTAATAGAAATGGCACATCAAAACCTACAATAAACATAATCTCTAACAAAATATACTAATCCACTCATCTCATCCAATTCAAAAAACTTCTTCCAATACAAATCTCTCAACTCTTCAATATAATTTTATCATCCTCAATAGAATATCTCCTTCAAATATGTTCTCTTTCTCAGAAAAAAATCAACTAACTTTCAACCAAACTTACAAAAAGTATCAAACATATGCTACATCTACTAATCAATACAAATAATGATATTCTTACAAATTCTCAACTTCTAAATATCTTAACGCTTAATAAACTACTACTTTTAACAAACAGTAGCAATATTAACAGATATCTAAACTCCAATACACTTTAATCCCAAATCACTTCACTCATATAAAAGAATAGTTAACTAAAATCTAGTAACTCACTCTAACAAAGAAAACTATTCTTTCAAACTAATGAAAAACCTTAAATTTTACAATTATAAACCAACTCATATCTATTTATAAAAACAATATATCACTTAACAACCCTTCTCTTGACAACCTACAAATTAACAACCAAACTAATCAACTAAATTTTATATACAACTTTCTTCTAAAACCAAATACAGCCATGACTCTAAATCTTAGAAACAATCAAATCCTATTCATTGAACAACTTCTCATAGCAGATAACCAATTTCTACTTTCTTGGAAAAACACATATCTTAGAATCCACAAACTACCACGAGAACTAACTTCTAAATGGTATAAAAATCTTTTAGACCAAATCAAAACAACTCCAATCTCTGAAATCTGACCAAATATAAATCTCTTATCGACAAATCCTTTTCTTAATACACTAGACCTTATAACTTTATAAAACCAAAACAAAATTACTGGTCTCTACTCAACACCCAAACTGATTATAAATTAGAAAGATTACTAATTTTCTACCTTCTCAAACAACAATTTAAATCTATTAAATCCTTTCACAAAATACAAACTCAATAATAATATTACTGACACCAAATCAACTCCATATTAACTATAATCAACTAATCAACATCAAATGTAAAATACAGAAAGAAAACCAACAATTTAAACTTAATATTAACTAACAAGAAATCCAAGCTCTACATAAAATTTACCACTCTCTCACAACACCAACAACATATACTTTACCAGAAATAATAATCTCATCACCTAATATATCTCTTATACAAAATATAATTACAAACCAACTCTACTAAAATCAAATTATAAATCTCTATAATAAAATTCTATTCCTAAATCCAAATAACTTACATTT
>CAJVPM010000015.1:0-33447 GCA_910592325.1 Scutellospora calospora | reverse complement strand
AAAAAAAAAAAAAAAACAAAAAAAAAAAAAAAAAAAAAAAAAAAAAAAAAAAAAAAAAAAAAAAAAAAAAAAAAAAAAATTATTCAAGAATCAAGTAGCCCTTGGTCCTCATCTATTGTTATTATATCTAAAAAAATAACAAAAAGAGAATTTGTATTGACTATAGAAAGTTAAATGTAGTTATAAAAAAAGATATTTACTCTCATTCTATATTAACAAAATCCTATTCTATTTGAAGGATCTCAATAGTTTACAAGTTTAGACTTAGCTAATAGATATTGGCAAGTTGTTGTTTAAAAAAAAGATAAAAAGAAAACTGCTTTCATTACTAGATATAGAACTTATAAGTTTAATATTATACTATTTAAACTTTGCAATATACCTGCTATCTTCCAAAGATTAATAAATAAAATTCTATAACTATTCATTAACAAATTTGTAGTAGTATATCTGGATGATATAACTATCTATTCTAAAACTTTTAATAAATATTGTGAATATTTGCAAGTAGTATTCAATAAACAGCAAGAAGCTAATTTAAAGTTAAACATTAAAAAATATTTCTTCTTTTTAAATGAATTAAAATTCCTAGGACATATCATAGGAAAAGATAGAATAAAATCAGATAAAGAAAAGATAGAAATAGTGAAAAACTTCCTTATACCTACAAATATTCAACAAATTCAAGGCTTTCTTGAATATGCTTCCTACTATAGAAAATTTATTAAAGAATTTTTTAGGATTGCAAAACCTTTAAACCTTTTACTACAAAAAGATCAACTTTACTATTAGAGAAATAATCAAGAAAAAGCTTTTCAAACTCTAAAAAATCACCTTATAACTGTAATAATCCTACAATATTCAAACTTTAAACAACTTTTCTATGTTCATTCTAATGCTTCTCAATCTAGTCTAGAAGCTGTATTAGTTCAACTTGATAAAAACAAAAAAGAACATAATATTGTATATGCTAGCAGAAGTCTAAACAAAGCTAAACAAAATTATTCAGCTACAGAATTAGAATACCTAGCTATAATCTGAGCTATTAAACATTTTTACTAATACTTAGGAAGAAATCACTTCTACTTAATCACTAATCATACTGCTCTAAAATAGTTAAGAACTACTGAATTAAAAGAAAAAGAACAAGATAGATTATGCGTTTAGAACTCTATAATTTCACAATAATTCATAAAGCAAAAAGAAAGCATAATAATACTAACTCCTTATTAAGAATGTACGAAAAAGATAAATTATTAAAAGAAATAAACTTTTTTGACTTATCTACAGAACAAGAAGCATTTGAAGCTACTCTCAAAGGAAACCCAATTATTATACCCGAAGATGATATAGTAGAAATATTTTTTTTAGAAAATAAATATGATGATTTAAACCCTTAGAGTGATACTGTCTCTTTTCTAGAAGAAAACTCAATAGAAAGAAATGAAACTAAACCTCAAAAAGAAATCTGAACTTTAGAATTGAACATATTTTAAAAAAATCTTTTGCAAGTAAAGTTAAAATGCAGACATATAAAATAAAGACATCTAATTAATGAGCAATCTACTTACTATAAAATAGTTTTCATTGATTTTTTTCACTATGTTCTTAATGTACTCACTTTTCGAAGATGCATTTTAGCAAAAGCTCTCACTTAGGCGCATCTACTAATTCACTTTTTATGTTATAAATTTGAAAACCTAAATAGGATTTGATGAAAGTAGGTAAAATAGTTACCTATCTTCAAGAAAGTAGTATTTCGTAAGGAGTGGTTCAATTTTTACGTTCCTTGCATTATTTGACTTGTAAAAACCTCAGCATCAATTTTGTTTTAAGAACTAGTGTTTACTTAGGCCAAGGCTTTCGAAAAAATTTTAAAAATGTAATTTTGTAAATTTGTGCTACTTATGAAAATCATATGATAAAAATTTGGATGTGACAAATCGGGTGCCTGTTACAGTTAAATAACATCGCAATTACGCCAAACTAAAACAGAACTTCAAGAACAGTTAACTCAGGGATCTAAATGACGACATTTGTTTACTTGCAATAACAAATCAGCTTAAATTATACTCTAAGCCGTGTGTGTTGTGGCACGGGTATGTTTTAAAAATATCACGTAGAACATGCTAATGTGTCACTAGAAATAACTAATAGTATGTGACATTTATTGATAATTTTCAGGTGACAATTTAGCATCATTTCCCGAGCTCCATGTAATCATTTACCTTGCTCCAACCATGGTCACGTGGATTAACTAGCGTGCTTTAGAGTGTCCAGGATCATGATGGACATATGCGCATAATTTGCTTACTTTCATGCACATATAAACAAAAATTGATTGGTTAAAGAATTGAACATTGAAAAAGTGAGGATTGGTTCTAGGCTAGAACTCGTCCGGAGGTTTGGTTACACAAAGGTTCGGGTTTAGCTAATCTACACAAATAAGCCGAGATAATCCAAAAATCCAACTAAGAGGTAACCCTTGCTTGGATAAGGCTTGAAAGAGGCGAGGATTAACTTGGTCCGAGGTTAGGGTTACTTGGGTAAGTATTTTTGGTTATAGAAGTTGGGTCGATGGATTGTCTTGGTCACGTTTATTGGAAGTCACGATTTAATCACGATTTGGTCACGATTTGGTTGTCACGAGGGTTCAATTTATTGGTAGGTCGATTTAACAATTACGATATTGATCAATTGTTTTATCAATCTAGAGTACTATAAAAGGGTATGCGATATAATAATTTGGGTACTTTTACTCTAACTGGAAACTATATTAACGAGAAAATATCACGGGGACAAGACTTAACAAGAAACGATTTAATTATTTACACAACAATTTGTATCAATTTAAAGGGAAACTTATTCAAAGATAAACAAACACTTCTTTTCAAGACTATCAAGACTCAGAAAGTTTTTACTTTTTTGAACTCTGTGAGTTGGCTTTTTTGAGGGCGATTATTCAGCCTATATATACTTTTCTTTAATACATGAAGAATACAAAAAGTTCTAGTTATTACTACTATTAACCCTATCCACTAATTATGTTTCTTCATTACTATTTATTATATAGTAACCATTCTACGAATTCTGGTTACTAAGTTATTTCACTCCATTGAACTAATTCCACAAATTCATCGAATTTCATGAATTTCGTAAATTTGTGTGACGCCGGATCCGGGGTGTCGATCTCCCCTTCACAACATGTAACTGTAATCACCTGATTTGTCATCTTAATTTGCCTAATAACTCAAAATTTCGCAATAATTCGCATAATTCTCATAATTTGACGCATGCAATCTTCGCATCATAATCCTGGACACCCTCTATTTGCCCAAACCTGTTTAAAAATCTGTTTAAGATCGACACGTTTCAGCTTTTCGATAATAACGTGACCTTGTCTATTTTTCATAACTTTGAGCGAAGATATCTCGACAATCACCTAATCAAATTTAATGAATTTTTTTTATTTTAATAACGTGGATTCATAGAATCAAAATAAAAAGTTCAGTGATATCTTTGCTTAAAGTTTTAAAAATTTTGAGCAGTTATTTTGATATTACGTTTTAGATTTTTTAAACACTTTGAGCGAAGATATCTTGATAACCACCTAACTTAAATTCGTTGAAAATTTTTTATTTTGATTCTATGAATTCACGATATTAAAATAAAAAAAATTCATTAAATTTAGTTAACTCGGAAAGCCTGATTAGCTAAAATGTGTTGAACAGGTTTTTAACAGGGTTGTGATACGTAGATGCACGTGGATTAACTACCCAAATGCTATTTTGGGTTTGGTTCGAGGCGAAACCCATTAAGAACAGTCGAATATGTAATTGCTTGGTAAGTACAAAGGTCATAGTCATGTACTGTAGATTCCCCGATACTCAATTTGGATAAATTATTGAAGCCTCAATGTATTTCTCTTGTACAAAAGTCCTTTATTAAAGACTCCCCTTCAAGGTTCTCGAGTCAAATATTCATATTGATTGTTATGTTTTTGCATAAGAGATCCAGTACCCCTCACACAACGTAATTATAACTGAACGCCATTGTGTGACGTATTGTACATTCATATTTACGTATCTTTAAATCATAAATAACAAATAATTTCGTATTTTTCATTCTTTCAAAAATGTTAGCATTACCAAATGAATGCCTTTTTGAAATTTTTAATAATTTTAAAAATTATCATAGATTCTTATTTTCATGTCTTCTTGTAAACCGTCAATGGTGTAGAAATGTAGTTCCAATATTGTGGAGTGAACCATTATCATATAATAATGATAGAAGAATTATAGAAATATACTTTATGTTATTAAATGCCGAAGAAAAAGTGGCATTAATTCCATTAAATATATTACCTCCAAATGGAACAAGATTATTATTCAAATACTCATCATATATTACATTAATAAACTTCGATAATTTATATGAAGGAATCATAAATTGGCTTTGCGGTGAGGGACATGAGCCTCAAAACTATTCTGAATATTATGATAAATATAAAAAGTCAGAGAATGTGATTCAAATAGTTAAAGATTCTCTGATTACAATGTTTTTACGAACAAGTAAAAAAATCAAGATTTTAAATATAAGAGAAATTATTAATAATAACATAGTAAAAAAATTGGTAGAAATTCTTTATAAAAATACTACAATTACTTCCTTAGATCTTTCTCAAATTAAACTTAGTTTAGAAGAAGTTAAAACATTAACAGATGCTCTTTGTAACAACGCATACTTGACCTTATTAAGACTTAGTCAATGTAACCTTGGTCCTAATATAGCAGAAATATTAGCAAAAGTTTTATATGAGAATACAACTTTATCCTCTCTAAATATTTCCGAAAATGAACTTGGCGATGAAGGGGCTAAAATAATTGCAGAAGCTCTTATTAAAAACACTACTCTAACTTCTTTAGATATTAGTTGTAATAAAATTGGGTTTGAAGGTGGAAAAGCATTTATAGAGGTTATTTACAAAAATGTTACCTTAACTTCTTTGTATATTTATGATCATGAACTTGGTTTTAACGAAATTAAGTCACTAGTAGAAGCCCTTTACCGAAACAATACTCTAAGTTCATTACAACTTTATTATCATTCCAATTTCGGAGGAATAAAAGTGATATCAGATGTTCTTTGCAGGAATACTAGCTTAACATTTCTAGATCTTGGATATAATAAAATTAATGATGAAGAAGTAAAAGTGATAGCAGAAGCACTTTGTAAAAATAACACTTTGACTTCTTTAAATCTTAGTTGCAATTATATTGGCTTTGGTGGATGCATTGTATTGGCGGAGGTTCTTGATAAAAATATTACGTTAACTTCTTTGGATTTGTCCCACAATAATCTTGGTTCAGAGGGAGTGGAAATATTAGCAGTAGCTCTTTACAGAAACGTTAATTTAACTTCTTTAAATCTTAATAACAATATTATTACTTTTAAAGGGATAAAAGAATTGGCAGATGCTCTTTGTCAAAATAACACTTTAGCTAGCCTAGATATTTCTGGTAATATACTTACTTTTGAGGGAGTAGAAGCAATTGCCGATGCTCTTTGCAAAAATACAACATTAACTAGCCTAAATATTTCTGATACTCAACTTACTGTTAAAGAAGGACAAATACTATCAAGAGCTTTTTATAAAAATAAGACTTTAACTTCTTTAGAACTTAGGCACAATCGATTTGGTTTTGAAGGGATAAAAGTAATAGTAGAAGCACTCTATAAAAATACTAGTTTAATTAATTTACATATTTATAGTAATAACATTAGTTCTAAAGATTATAAAATATTATCAAATATGCTTTACAAAAATAATTATTTCATTAAATTAGAGAGTTTATATATGTAGTACGTCGGAAAGGTATTATTGCAGATTTAGAATCTGCCTAAGTAGATTCCAAATAACGTTGGTTGTAATTTTAAAATGTACCCGAATTGTTAAAGAATTCAAATTCAACTTACTTTAAGTTTAAGTGGAATATGAAATTTAAGATAATTTTTATGCTTATTACAAAATTAAATTTTAAATCTAAAATAATTAATGATGTTCTTACATCTATAATTATTTTAATAATTACTAGGATGTCATTACTTCCACATTTGTATCAAGAATAGCAAATATTTTTCCCAGTAACGATCTTTTTTCATTCCCAATTATTATATTCACTAAATTGGCTTTGTTTACATATAAAATTTTTTATAAAAAATTTAGAGAATTTCTATTTGTACCCTATGGGTATGTACCCGGTTTATATGATTAACCAATCAGATCGCAGGATATCTGTGTAACGAATATAAAGAAATTTTTAAAAATTAAGAAAAAAATTAAAAATCGCTAATATCTCAAAATTTTATTATGAAAACTTGCTTTGTGTTACTAAGTAAAAGTTTTTAGCGTCCAATTTTACATATAATCTCTAACTCTAACCCTAATATAGTGCTCACCCTAACCCTAAAGTTAATTTTAAATTTTTATTTTCTTAAAAATAGGGTACTATACCCGTAGGGTAAATCTAGTAATTTTCTTAAATTTATATGTATAATAAATAAAATTAATTTATTGAATATCTCGTGATCTACTAGGCTAATTTTAGTGTTTTAACAACTATTAGAACTGCTTTGAACTTCTTTAAAATTTACTTAGAAGCCTAAAGAATATTTACTTAGTAAAAAAATAATTTTGAAGAAATACAAAAATATTCTACTTTCACTATCTATTTAAATTATATAGTAATCTGCATTATATTATATTACGATTATTTACTGATTTATAGATTATCAATTAATATAAAAATATAATTTTGTTTAGGATAATAGAGTTTGTGATTATTAGAAAAATAGTAATTATTTTATTTCTGTTATTTTTAATTAGCATATAATATAGATTTAAACAAATTCTATTTAGGCGGGTAGGGTTAGGATACTATTAGTACCCGGTTCTACCCGACCCTTGCGGAAGCCTAAACTGTACGTAATTTGAATATTTAATTTGAATCATGACCGCGAAGTCGCCACATATGAACATGTGCTAGTTATAATTAAAACTTAAATAAATAAATTCTGTATTATTCTTATATAAATTATTTTTTGCATTATTAAGCTAAATAAATTGGTTTCAACAAATAAAACTAAAAATATAATAATAGCTTATATTAACATATATAACATAAATAAAAATCTTACAAGTTCTTAAGAGGCAAACTTTGAATATTATAACTAATAGAATTTTTAACACTATTTTCTATTTCCGTTTTTAAATTATTATTACGCAAACATTGATTGATAACTTTTTTATATGTAATTGGTTTAAAGATGCTAGCAGCATTTCCTCCAATTTTATCTGTTAATTTTTTTGCTATAATTCTTCCTTTAATACTTGGAAATACCATGAAAACAATCGATAAATTGTCTTCATGTATCATTTTTAGTTTTAATGCAGCCTCTGTAACTTCTTCCATATCTTTTTCGTAAAGGTTAATAAAAGCTATATCATAAGCTGCTTGATTAAATAATTCTTTGTGTTCTTTTGCTGCTCGAATTCCTTTATCACATGTATCAAATACGCCAACCCTTTCTATATTTTTAAGGAAGGTTATTATTGCATTTCTCGCGTTTTCAAATGGATGAATTAATAATATGCGCTTAAATCTGATATATGATAATAAATTACGATTAACTTTTGTATCCGATGATGATATTTGCAATGAATCAGTATTAAAATTTAAGGTTTTTAGAGTAGTTGATATTGGTAATAATTCAATATTCCATGTAAACCAGAATTTACTTCCTTTTTCTAATTTACTTTCTGCTCCAATTTCACCATTATTGATTTCCACTAGTTGTTTACTTATGAACAAACCAAGACCTGAACCGTTGTGTTGTCTAACTATTGATGTATCGACCATTGAATAACTTTCCCAGATACTTTGCATGAACTCAGGATTAATGCTGTGACATGAGATTATAATAAAATTATATGAATTTATTCATAAATATGATAATATTATCAAACATAACTTTATAATTAACTTACCCAACACCTGTATCATTTACTTCAATCAATAATTTTGCTTTTTTAATTACGTGTAATTGAGCACTTGTTTCATTTTCTGTATTTTCATTTGTAATATCCCATGATTTCATAGATATTGTTACCATTATTTCACCTTTTTTCGTAAATTTGGTGCTAAATTTAATAGCAATCAAATTAATAATAAATAAATTTATTAATCTTTGCAATCTAATAATATACTTACGAGTTTGATAATAAGTGTATTAAAATCTGTTTTAACCTATAAAATAGTAGAAATAAAAACATTTAATTTACTTTTTTTTTATAATAATTGTTTTTTTTTTAAAAAAAAAAATAAAGCATTACCTTTCAGGATCACTTTTAACATATCTTGGCACTGTATTCATATCATAATTTAAAATTAATTCGATTTGTTTATCTCCAACTGTTTCTCCAAATATATCAATTGTATTTTCTAATAAATCAAATAAATCAAAGGCTTTGTTATCTAATGAAAGTTTATGTGCCTCTAATTTTGCTGCATTAAGAATATTATTAATAGTAGATAATGCAGTATCTGAAGAATGTAACATAATATTAATCATGCCCCTTTGCTCATCAGTTAGGTTATCATCTTTAATGGTAGAAAGGATTCCCACAATTGCTCCCAGTGGAGTTCGTAGTTCTATTAATTATTCTTTGTGAGAAAAAAATTATAATAATATAAAGAAATATTCTATTTTCATACCATGTGAAGTATTAGCTAATATTTGAGTCTTGACAACGTTTGCAGCGTTAATAGCTTCTATATGTGCTTCTTTTATCATCTTCTCTCTCGTTAATTTTACATTATTTATAGCTATATTTATTTGATCTGATATTTGTTGAAATAATTCAATTTCTGCTTCGTCCCAAATATAATCCGGTGATCTATGTGCTTTTATCCATCCGAAATATCTATTATTAGAAATTATTCTCGCAGATAACATAGATACTTGTCTATTAGTATCTACACAATATGTATCATGTGAAACATTTATTTGAAAAGCATTGTCATTTTGTGCAGAAAATGTGTCAACTTGATCTTCAATTTCCAGAAATTCTTCTATTTTTAACTGTTCAGGTAATAAATTATTTGTCGCATTATATTCACTTTTATTAATAAAAAAAATTTTGTGTTAATGCTTATATTTCATATAAAATATTAAATATGTTAAAAACTACAACCTATTTGTTTCTGGATCTTCAAATAAAGCGACCATTGTACGATTTTGAGTTTCTGATAATATAATAAATATTCTATCGCACGGTATCATTTGATAAACTTCTTTAACAACTTTTGAAAGTGCTTCTTTTAAATCTAATCCGGAAAGAATACTATCTGAAATTGAAATTAATAATTGTTTTCTTTCTTCTTGTTTACATAGTCGAGATATTATTTGATATCGAAATTTCGAGAGCTTAATGTTCGTATGTATACGAGCAATTAATTGTCGAGAATTGAACGGTTTGACTATATAGTCATTTGCCCCATCATCAAATCCTAAACAATATGTAAATCGGTGTGAAGAAATTTGTAAAATGATAAATAGCAAAAATAATAATTACTGGTACCTTTAATACTAAAGCGTTCTCCAGCTTTTGCAGTTAATAAAATTACGGGAATTAATTTTGTTTCCATGTTTGATCTTAATTCATTTAATAATTCATATCCGTTCATATTTGGCATCATGACATCTAGTAATTTAATAAAGTTAATGTTATATTAACTCGCAAGTTTATGACTTGAAATAAGATTGAAATTTATTTCGAAATATAGTTGCTTTTACCGCTAAGAACTAAATCCGGTAATGTTGGTAGGTTTGTTAAAAGTTGTAAAGCATCACGACCATCACAAGCACAACACACGTCAAAATCTTTTCTTAATAATCCTTCTATATAATTTCTATAAATAATGAAATGTTTAGAACAATCTTTTTAAAGTCTAATTATCATAAGGAAGTATTTACCGCATATCAATATTATCGTCAACAATCAAAACTTTATGTTTTGTATTGTTGTGAAATACATTCCAACTCGACGATCTGTAAATATCCTGGTCCATCGTATACTCTCTATTTTCAAAATGATTATTTTGAATCCATTGTAAATTCTCTTCCAAATACCATTGTTGTTTTGAAGATAATTGTTCATCATAATCTAATATTTCTTCGTCACCAGAGTAAATTTTATTGGTTGGTAAGTGTTCATATCCTGTTAAAAACTGACATTTGAATGTTGTTCCTTGGTCAATTTTTGAAGTCACAGAAATATCTCCTCCATGACATGTAATAAGCTCCTTTACAAGAGCAAGGCCGATTCCGGTGCCTTCATATCTACGAGATTGATGAGATTCTGCACGATAAAAACGCTGAAATAAGTTTTTAAGGTCAGTTTCCGAAATGCCAATGCCTAATTGGAATAAATATGTAAATATAGCAGTATGTTAAAACTGAATACATAAAAAAAAAAAAAAAAGAAAAAAGAAACACTATCAACCAGTATCCGATACTTCAAGAATTATTATATCACGTCCACTTTCACGATCGATGTATAAACGAACTTTGATACATCCATTTTGAGTATGTTTAAATGCATTTGAGCCTTTTAAAAGGGCAAGGATTTTAATATAATAATTTCTATTCTGATTTAAGCTTTAAATATAAGTGATGATTTTGCCTACATAGATTATTAATAATCGTCTCAAATAAATCACGATCCAGATATACATTATTTTGTAAAGCTTGATCAAAATCGTCTGAATTCGGAACGTCAATAATATATTCTATATTTAGCTTGCTAGCCAAGTTATTAAAATTAGCAGCCAATTCTTTTGTAAGTTTTGCTATATTAGTTTTGCGATAATGTATTTCTAATTGACCGGTTTCAATGCTTGAAGTCTGCAAAATTTTAAAAGCATATTAAGTACAATAGTCCCCATAATTTTACTGTAATGTATAACCTCGATATAATCACCAGGTTAGTAAAAAAAAGTTTTTATAACAATAACATGTGACTATTCAAGAGTGACTAATATCGAGATTAAACTAGTGAATTTAAAGTCTCGGGTACTCTCAATAACAAACTGACAGTTTTTAAACAATATCTAAAATTTTTATATAATAAGTTACTGTTTTATATCCATACTTATAATGAATTTACGAGATTTAACTTCAATAACGTAATTAAATACTGAAATAATGATACTTGAATCTTGTAATAAGAATGTGACCATGGTTTTTTTCATTTTGAATCTTAATCACGGAATTTATCGCATATTTTATCATTTGGCAGATACTGTCAAATTATTGCTAGGGATGGCAGAAAAATGATTTTTATTGATTTAAATCAGGTGATGTTTATGATTTAAATATGTTTAAACATCGCATACAAATATTTAGATTATAAACATCACCTGATTTAAATCAATAAAAATCATTTTTCTGCCATCCCTAATTATTGCCGCAGGTTATTATTAAATAATGTGATAAATTCTTTTTTTTAAAAAAAAAATATAAAACCTACGGCATTGATGTGTAGTTTTCCGTCCATCAGCGTATGCGCCATACCAGATAAAACATTTATCAAATTGTTTTAAGCAAAAAAACACGAATTCTGTAATTTTTAAATTTTGAAATAAAGTATTACACTTTTTTTAATATGTAGAACTTACTTGAAGTAGATTATTCACGAGTTTGAGCAATCTACGAGTGTTACGCTGAACAATCTGAAGAAGATAATGTATTTCTATTTCCTGAATGCATAAATTAATTGCTTCATCAAGCGGCGAAAGCACTAAGCTTAATGGTGCTAAAAATATTGAAATTAGAAGTTATTTATACTTTAATTAAAAAAAGGTACATATTATAATAAATACTGTAATTAATACGTACTGCGTAATTCATGACTAATATTTTGAAATAATGTGACTTTTTGACGATTTAAATCAGCTAGCATTTCCATCTGATTTTTTTCCTCTTCCCTTAATACACCTCGTCTCAAGATTGAACCAACTTGATTCACAACAGACTAAATGAATTATTAAAGTATTTAGATAAATGTTTCCTATAATAGATACGATAAATTTCATGATAATAATGTGTATACTTGTAAAAATTCCATATAGTCCTCATCAAGTGGGCGAAATGGATTAATGCCACAAATTAATATTGCAGATAAAATATTATTAGACTCAATTTTAACCGGAAATAGTACCGCTTGTGATTCATCATTTAAGATAACTTTAACGTGCTTATCCTCTTTTATTACAAGATGAATTGGCCAAGATTTACATTTTAAAAATAAATGTGTTGTTACGTTTCGCCTTATTTCTACATATTCATCATAACTTTCATCTGCACTTCTTGTCAGGTCAACTATTTCGAGAGTTTTTAATAATTTATCAGGTATGTGCCATTTTGATTTCTTATCATTCATTTTTTGATCTTTGTCAAAAGTTGTTGCACTTAAATATGCAATGCGAGGTTTAACCCTGGAATTTGAATTATTGTTATCAATAAGATAAATTAATGCATAGGGAATGTCCTTATCATTTTTATGCAATGTATCAGTTATAATGTTACAGGCACTTTCTAGAGATTCAGCATCTTCAAGGGATAATATAAATGTTAATGAGTAAATTTTATTAAATCACTTTAAACAAACAATAACTATTAACTAACCATTAAAACGACTTCCTAATTCACCAAGAAGTTTTAGTCTTCGACTACTTAAGACTTTGTGAGTCGTGTCTTCTGACAGATTCATCATGGCAAAAAATGTACCATCTTCTTTTAAAATTGGACTCACGGAATAGCTAAAGTAACCTTCTTCTAAATAGTTATCTCGATAAACAGAAATACATTCGTTATTACGGAATATACCCTTTCTTGATATTTTTAGTCTTATGTTTATAAAAAAAAAAATTTTTTTTTAGTATATTTATGTTTGATATATGCGCGACATTTAATGTTACTTACTGCTCATATAATAAAAGCGGTGGTGAATTACTAGGGAAATATTCGGCACATGGTTTTCCAAACGCTATTCATTTTTAATTAGTCTCTTTTTATTTAAATTAATGCTGTTATAAAATTGTGACTAACCAGCTGGATGCTTTTCTCTTATAATTGGTACCATCGCTATATCAATGAATGCAATTTATTAATTTATTATCTATAAAACATGCAATAAATAATAAGAATGTAATTAAAATATTTACCTTTATTATATATAAAAATGTGATCAGGTCCACAGTATATAGCGAAAGGAAACAATGAATGTAGGCAAAAATCCTGAATAATTAATAATGATTAATGCGTTATTATATATATGAACTTTTTATGAACTTAATAAATTACCACAGCAGTTTTAAATGAAGGTTCCCAAGAATTTATAGGACCAAGAAAGGTTGATGACCAGTCATAATTATAGGTCATCTCTATCATGTTGATTTCATCATCCATGAAGGGCAGAAATTTAAATTTTTCCAATATCAATTAAGTTGAATACACGAAGTACGTATCTTCATTATAAGTGTAGAAATTGTGTTACACAATGATTACCAAAGATTTTTCGTAAATGCATGCATAAATTTAATGTAATTAAGTAACAAACCAAAATCATTATTATCATGGAGTGTATTGCTCAGCAATTCGTTGAAAAAGTCCAGAATGGTTCTAGAACTCGTCCGGAGGTAGGTTACACAAAGGCTTGGGACTAACTATTCTACGTATTGAGAACGGGCGGTTTGGTCACCGGGACCAAACCGATCTTGTTTCTTGTCAGCAGTTGGACGATCATATCGAAAGAGGCGGATGTTCTAAAGCTTAGGTCGCCTTTCCTACCACTAAGGTACGAGTCAATTATCACATCGGGGGCACGGTAATCATGAATTAATCTATGGGCTTCGCTACTATGCCACTTAGTAGAATATCGGAGGTAAGGTAATTAAGGAAAGTATGAGTTAGGTAGTAGGAGTTATTTAATAAAGGACTTAGTTTATTTAGAAGCGAACTTAGGAGAGTTGTTCCGTTCTCTATGGGCCAACACGGCCTTTATTTATAATATAAATTTAAATGCAATTTATCTCATTTATTACATAAATGCCATAAAAGTAATACGTATATCTAATTTATCACATAAATCTCATAAATATAATAAATGTAATAAATGCAATAAATGCGATTTATGTAATTTATGTGATTTATGTAATTTATTTAACTTATGTAATTTATATAACTTTTATCCTCGTGACCTGTGGTTACGTTATACCATTACGGACCCAACCTAACTACTTTTCGGGTCTCACAGTATACAAATATTCCAACTAGAGTGACGTAGTTTTCTTGGTCACATTATCGGGTTATCACATTTTCGGAAAATCACGATTTTAGCAGATAACAAGGAATTGGTTAATTAGCATAACAATCACGATATTTGATCAAAGAGTTCTGGAGTTAATCGTTAGAATTTACTATATAATATTGCGCGAAACCAGGAACGGGGAAGTAATGAATATAGTGCTAGATACTATGAAAAGATCTTTATAAGAGTGTTTTTAGTAAGCGCACTTCAAACATGCCCATGATTTAACCATTGACAATCGAGTATAAAAAAAGGGTGATTGTAATTCTTTGATTTAGAATTGACAATCTATTATAGAAAAAGGATGATTGGAATTTATTTTTAATATTAATAAAATTAATGTTAAAATTATATAAAGAGCTAATAAAAATATTCTTTATAAATGCAAAAATGGGTAATAGAGGGGCTATTTTAAATTTTAAGCTCCCTTTACGATAATTACTATTTACTCTTAATTTTTTTAAATTCCTTTTACGTGACAAAATTGTACGATTTTTATTACAAAAAGCATTCAAATTTAGTAATTTTATTAATCATCATTTTATGCATTACCATTTTAATCGCATAATATATCAATTGTCGAATTTGTTTTTTTTTACTGCTACATCCAGAATCAACATTTAAATATCAATATAAATAAAAACAATCCAAAGATTTACACATTTTCGAATATTTACCTGGCAAAGTTCACAATAATTAGTAGAATATTTGTTTGTCTCTCATTTTTGGGTTCAACTAAGAAAATACAAATGGGTTATTCTCCTGCTTAACGAGCAATCTTCGCAGTTTCTTTAGGATCGACCTTTTTTTTTTTTTTTTTATATTTGATGGTTGCCCAACAGATCACAAGGGAACTGTATACATATTGACTGTCGTCTCGACAGGTCATAAAGGAGCTGTATATATTATATATTTGACTGTCGTATAGACAGGTCATGAGAAGAAAGCATACAAATATGACTGTCATCCGACAGGCCATATTTCAATATCAATTTTCATCATGCCTGATCTAACTCTGCATGACATTGGAGTAAGGGCGGGTGGGGTTGATGTAACCAGAACTAATATCGGGTTTGCAGAAGAAACAAAGCTATCCTACTTACATGCCTCATAGGTCTTAATATATACTCATAACGATTACCCATTTATTACCTCATACTTACTCAAGTTACTATACTAAACAATTACTAACTAATTACTTCATAGTTATGCCAAACGATTACTAACCAATTACCTCATAGTTGTACTAAATAGTTACCTCATACTTACTTAACCTTGATCGATCATTAGATTGATCGAACGAACAAACATGTGACTGTAAAACGGGCATGTCACATGTTCGTATCTAAGTTGATTCGAGACAAACACTGCCTCGACACTTACGTATCGAGCAGTTTTTTTTGATTTATTAACAATATTCATTTTGGTTGAGTTTTTTGAATTACTCGAATTTGGCATAGCACACACTAAATTTACCGGTCAGAAGATATGTCACACAATCTGTACTTCTATATAAGATTCAATTACTTATCGTTATCGCATTTATAACAATAAATGACTTATATTACCTTTTGCTAAACGATTTACTGTTGTTATTGCCATTATTATTTGTATTATTCTGTATCACAGCAGCTCTATATTTACATAAAATTAAGATAAAAATTTTTATTATTACTAACGAATACTGGGTCTCTTCCATTCAGCTAAAATAAAAATAAATTTTAAGATTCTTTACAATTCATGACCTTTTCAAATAATTAAATCACTTTGCTATTCTGGCTCAAGTTTTGGCACTTTATTTGAATACTGTTTAGTAAGAGTTTGTTTGAAATTAAGTTGTCTTTTTACGAATTGCAGATAAAAATAGTAGAATTTTACTCAAGCTATTTCACTTTACACTCTTTTTGGCATTGCATACTGATTAGCTTCTTATAGTTTTTTGTTCTTTTGCTTTTCTATTATTAGTTATTGTTATTAATAAAGAAAGAATAATCATAAGATATTCAGATAGTATCAAAGATAAGATATGCCATTAGAATATTTAATGCACTAATTTTTATCGAAATAAAAAAGATAAAAAAAGCTTCAAATGAAGAATAGATCATGCTGTTAGAATGTTTTTAGTTATTCAATATTAATGGGAGTTTAAAGGGATTTATTATATTTTTTCATTAGGCAATAATCTTTTTGAGACTTCTTAATACCTGTGCATTATCTGATTTAATTTCCAATAACTTTTCTTATCTATTTATTAAGAAATAAATTTCTTTATAAATGTTTAATATAGATACATTATTTGATTTGATTTATAATAATTTATTTAATATCTTGAGAAATAGGTTAACTTTTTAATTATTCTAGTATATACAATATTGGTTTTTAACTATTTGATTCTAAATTAATAATATAAACTAACAGTATTTTATAAGAATGTTTTTATAAACAATGATAGCCTTGGTTGCAGATTTTGGAATATTCTAAATATTTAAATTATGCTATCGTTTCAAGCTTAGATGTAACATACATACTAGCATATATTCTTTCTAACTACCTTCGAGATAGCAAAAAGTATGAACATAATATGAAATTGATTTATAGTCATAATCTTAATTTGGAAACAAGCGAATTTCCTTTCATTTAATCAATGATTTTATGAAGATGACTATTACTATTACAATTTTACAAAATAATTGAGAAAAATAATTGCCAACACACCTGAGTATACTAATTATACAAAATATTGGTCTTTTAAAACAGAACAGTGATCTGAATTAGATAAAATATAATCTTAAAAATGCTTATTTTGTAAAAGTTATTATATGCTAGATAAATCAAATGTATCTATTCAATAAATACAATGTAATATAATAATTTGTACTATAAAGATTGCAAATACATAACAAGAATATAATATTTGAAATATCTTTTTTTTTTTTTTATAACCTACAAATCTATCTTGTTATATATTATAAAGAATCCTAGATAATGGATAATTGCTTTCAGCAAATATATATAAAATATACTTTTTAATTATTATAAATATCTAAATCATTCTAACATACTCAATAGCTTTACACGTTTCAGATTCTTTTGCCAATCAGATGTTTACAGCAACTTGCTCATTCTTTGTTAATTTGAGTTGATATACCTTTCTTTTGAGCTATCTTTTCATATACTTCATATTTCTACTTTTCAGTTTGAGAATCTTTTTTATGTGATTTTCTATAACTTGCTTCTTATTATTGAATACTATCTAATGAAATAAAAACTACTGCTTAACAAAACTGATTATTAAATAATAATAAATATAATATTACTATTAACAAATAAGGTTCTTTCCGTAGTTTTCAATATTCTACAAAGCAGCTTAATAAAAATTCTTTGACTTTAGAGGAAGAAAGTAAGAAATTAGCAACTATATTATTATTATTATTATTAAAAAGAAAGATTACTTCACTTTAATATCAATTGCTAATTGTATTAATTGTAAAATAGAGTATTACTTTTAACTTTTTTTAAAAAAATCTATTGTTCATTTTAGTTATTATTTTATTATTTATCAAAAACTCGTGTGATCAAAATTGTGAATAATACTTTTAAACAAAATAGTAATTAGTATTAAAACATAATTAAAAGTTAACCAAAAAAATAATGATAATAATACAAATAAAGAAATTTGATATTACCTAATAATGATTCGATCAAATAGACAAAACTTATTATATCTTATATTTATTTTGATATTGAGCATATGAGTTGAGCTCTTTATTATTATAAAACTTGTCATTTATATTTTTAGAGATTCTTTGTTTTTTTGAACTTATATCAGATATTATATATAAATTATTTATATCTTCATTTGCTCTCTTCTTTTCTGACTATTTATCATATAATTTTTGTTTTTCTCATTCCTTTTCTTTTGTCTCTTACTGTTTTTGCTAAAAGATAATATTAACTACTATATTTTATGCATGCCTGCTAGCTGTATTACATTCAATTGTCTTCTCTATATCCTGTCTATAAAAATTATAAAGCTTTTCTTTTCCAATATTGTAACAGACAAAAAGTCTACAAAACCCTTTACTATAATTTTGAGATAAATTTTGAAATAAAGAATGTATTGCTGGATCAGATAGATTGAATATTTCTAAAAGTTCATTTGTCAATTTCTGTAGTACTTCTTTTCTTGATTTTAAATTACGATCTGTATTTATAGACAATGAATCATCAACAAACTCATTTAATAACAAATTCATTTACTTTCTCTCTAATTATATAGATATAATTCTTTCTTTTAGATCTTTTGTAGTTTCTAAATGCTTTCAGATATTTTGTTTAACATACTTTATTTCAAAAGATTCAAGGGCTTTATCAAATACCAAAAAATAGTCTGATTTTGTTATATTTATTGAGCATGTATAATCTAATAAAACTTGCAATGCTAGATCATTGTCAACTTGAGCTAAATAATAGGTTACAGATTTTGAATAATTATATCAACTAGCTATTGCAAACAGAGGAGCAAAAGCAGACAAACTATAATATTGCATATGATAGTTTTTATATCTAATTCTATTCTTATAACAAACCCAAAACTCTGCTCATATAAAGAATCGATACCAAACTTTTAAAATATTATTATCTCCAGACTCGATATTTTTTATATCTAATTTTTTATGTTTTATATAAGCCATAATAGAACTACCTACTATGACTCAAATCAATTCAATTATTCTGCATATTGCTATATAGTCTACTACCTTTTTGAGTTTATCAAAAAAAGAGATACTTAAGCTAGCTGCCAACTGCTATATACTATAGCCTGAAAAAATTGCTAATAAAGTATTTAACATATATTTGTTTGTATGCTAGCTACTAAGCAACAAATAGATTTCTTGCTTTGCTATATATAATGGAACCAATTGGCAAAATATTACTTGATCTGCAGATATATCTAAAAAATTATTTTGTTCAACTCCCACATCATCAAAATATATATTTATTGCTTTGTAAACATTTATATTATTGCAGAAATTGTCTTCTGGCTTTAGAATAACAATATTTGATTGTGGTATTTTAAAACTGATTAAAATATCTTTTCATAATTCTGACTTTATTTCAAAAATATCATAATTCTACCACTTTTCTTCAACAAATTGATCAAATATTTTTCAAACTTTTGTATTTCATTTTCAATAAATATTGATTACCTAATTTGTAAGCTAAGTAATTCACTATAATATGATTCTATAATATTTGATATTGTTTGTAGAAATTAGTATTAGAATACCATTCTAAGTATAGTATGAGCTATTTTTCTCATCATATCAAAAATATTATCATATCTGAATATGCTTTTCTAGAAATCTATGTTATCAACTATACAAAGATCTATATATTTTTATCTTTTCACAATTTATTATCTAAATTAACTTGTTCATGACATTGCTTTTCTAAATGTTTTTCATACTTATTAGTATAAGCAACAATATTAGCTACACATAATATCACATATAATAAAGTATACAAACAAGGCTTCTGACAAAGAAAACTTAGAATATGAGTGAACCAAAAATTTAGTTCTGAATATGTAATCAAAAGTAATACAGAGCTAAAAAATATGATAATTTTATTTGCATGTATTTCATTATACTCTTTATCAAATGTTCTTCTTTTTTTATATTTCCTTAATACAACCTTCCATTTATTTTGTTATATAGTGCTAATTAATCTATCAAAAAAATTTGAAAGTACAGATAGAAAACCATTATAATACTCTTTTAAAGAACCTAGAGTTTCTAATTTCTTCTTATTAGTACAAATTTCTAATCTAGAATACCAAAGTAAAGTTCCTAAAGCTTCACCAATTTGTTTTGAATTTTTTTTCATTATGTTACAAAATGTTTTATTATTAGAAAATTTTTTAAGATTGATTTTTTTCAATCTAAATATGATCTTTACTCCTAAAAAACTTGGGGGTTTCAGAATTAAAGCCTTTTTTTCCATATTTTTTTTTTGATTAGTATTCATATTTCCTTTTATATCATCTAGTTCCTCATTACTAATATCTTGTTTTTTTTTCTTTAAGTTTACTTTCTCAAAAAACTCTATGATTCTTTTAAAAACCTCATTAAGAAGAAGATTCTGAATATCTTTTTGATCTAATTCTGATATAATATTCATCCACTTGGCTAAAAATTGAAGAGATTTTATAAAATCATCATGATGTTGATCTGCATAATCATATTGGAGAGTAGCACCTCTTTCTCTCTATTCGTATAAATGTCCATCTTTATGTGCAAAATATAATATATATACATATCATATGCACTTAGTATTAGAGGACTGTTTAATAAAATCATTCTCTTAAAATACAAGACAAGCTTTTAATCTATTACATACTATTTGTATATTTTGATTGCATAATTTCTAAGAGTGCTTCTTATAATAACCTCTGCAACTAAATATATTCTTGTTGAATCCACAAGATAAACATTTTTTTCAATGAATTAATATTTTGTTAATGCTAATCTCTTTTTTTTGATAACTATGTAATTGCTTATTATTGTAGTTAAAGTAACTCAAGCAAATACCTAATAAATCTAAACTATTATATTTTGGTACTGATACAATTTGATTTATAGCTTCAAAGTCTAACTCCTAAATTTCACCAAGTTGTTTTAATAGTTTAGATACAGATTGTGAACATCGTTATAATATTCTATTTAAATTATCTACTATAATACATATACTATTTATATATTTGCCACTTGTATTATTAAGTTTAATGTCTAGTTTATTTTCTTAATAATTAGTTATTTCCTACAAAGATTCTTTGACAGTTATTGTATCAAGTTTAGTTGCTAACTAGTTTACATCAGTTTCTTCAACTCACTCTTATATTAATTGTGATATTGAATTAGCATATGCCTTAGCTACTTCTACTGCCATTTTGTCAAAATAAAGGTCATTCAAATTATCATATATTTCACTATCAATATTTATTGTACTATATGCAGATGATAATGAAGATGTGGTTGGTTGTTCAATACTTTTGGAATTATCTCTAATACTAAAATCATCAGTATTTTAAAATCCTTATCAGGATCATTACAAAACACTTCTTCATAAATATTCACACTTTCTAAAATTAAGTTATTTATAATAATGTAAATTTGAAAATAAATATGACAAAAAAATGATGACTCAAAATGATTCACAAAAAAAAATACTAATGATACAATCACAACACCAATATACTAATAGTTAGGAAGCAAACATTTATTATAAAAAATAATAAGTCTATATGCATTAGAGTTTGTAATCTTTTTTAAAAAAATTTTTAGTCAAAAAAAAAAAAAATGCAAAAATGATATCAACTGAAAAAACTCTAGTAGCATCAATTAAAATGTGATAGTTTATAGTAACAAAAAATAAACACCAAACAAAAAAAAATACAAAAAAAAAGGTTTAAATGAAATACATTATAAATTTTAAAGATGAAAGTTTAATATAACATAAAATGACAAAATTCATTACCAAAGTTTAATGTGTAGCAGAAAAATGACTATATATGTTATTAATATTTAAAGACAAAGTTTAATGTATAGCAGAAAAATAACTATATGCATCACTAATATTTAAAGGCAAAGTTTAATGTGTGGAAGACAAAGTTTAATATTTATAAAACTATGTCACCAAGATTTAAAGACAAAAAAAAAGTTTGCAAAAAAACCAAAAAAATAATAATTATTGTGAATTATTTTTCTACTCAAATTGTTCTGCTTATTCAAATTTAATAGTCATTTAAAAATCCTTGGAGCCTTATAATGATTATAATAATAATATCCTGTATAAAAAAAAAAAATAACAATAACAATAAGCAAAATTTTCAATAAAACTCTGTGTAATGTTTTTACAGTTGACTAGCTGCAATTCGAGATTATTTAAAAACTAGTTGTTCTATAAACAGCAAATTTATTAAAAGTAAAATAAAAGACTAAACCTTATACTTTTATTAAATGCAACAAGTATATAGTTTAGCAAAAAAAAAAGTCACTTTAACTTGAAGAGGAAGAAAACATCATAACTCATATGAAAAATATCATGCAATCAAAAAATTTTAATATATGAGTACAGAACCTCCCTCTGTAGTATGACATATTTCTTGATCATTAACACTAGAAATTCGGCATATATATTTGGTTAGAACAAAATAATAATATTGAAATTGGTATAGCTAAAACTATTAATTAGTCCAACTCAAACTAACAGTCCTTTGATCTATCTAAAGATCAGGTCAATTTGGTATTTTTTAAGATGAATCATTAGACTATATAGTCCTATATTATATAATGAAATATATATATATATTGTCACACTTGGAAATAGTGAGTTAGTCACTCAAACAGTATGATTTTCATGTAATGTAACTTAACAACCTATTGTCACATAGGAAATTTGAGTTTTGAGTTTACTTTTTAGACCTATATAACTTAGCTATAGCTTAATTTTATAGTAAAAAGTGTAAACTGGTTCTGTTACAGAATTCATCCTATGGCTTGAGTTACACCAATATTTAGATCTAGCAACTATAACATAATAACACTATTAATCCAATAATATACCTCAAGTGGTAGGCGTTGAAAGAGGGCATGAAAAATTTGGTTTAGGTTTTAGAGATATTCTTAGATTAGACCTGGTTCTTTAAGTAGGTAATTATTAGTTCTTGATTATTTCTTTTAGTTGTTTCTATTTCTACTTATTTGATTTCTTATACTCAATACTTAATATAGCAGCATGTGATTTGGTTTATTCTCTGATTGAGTTGGCAATTTAACAATAGTAATTGTTAATTGATGAGTTTATCAATAAATCTATCTAGAGCATGATTGATCTATTGTTTTAAATTGATCTAAATTGGATTTTCACAGAAATGTAGTTTATTATTAATAGGTTTTTAGATAATAAGGTTTTTAAAGTATAATACTTCTACTCGAATTTCAAAGTATTATTTCTCAACACTATACTTTTAGAGTCTTATTCAAACTCTCAAGTTGTAGTTTTAAACTTATGAAAAGTTATTATTTCTTAACTTATTGAAGTTATTTTTATTAAAGGTCAAAAAGCATCACTTATATACTTTGTTATATATTTATTATATTCGCTATGATTAAATTGTCAAACTTTCTTTTCACAATAAATTCACTTATAATTTTTAACCTGATTATTGCTAAGCAATAAACTAACCCTATGATAATGTTACATTATTTAATTACTCTTTGTAATAGAGTAAAGTGTTGTTAAGTCATTTGATTAAAGAGAACTAGTTCTTTAAATCTTGTATTTGACTATTCTAAGAGAGAGAATAGATCAACTTGAATAGATTGTAAGAAGTTAAGAAAATTAATAACCTTAAAGACCTACTATATAACCAGAGACTGAATGATAACAGAAGTCTTGAAAATCTCTTTGTCTAATTATTACATCATTTTTTAATAGATTATATTAGAACATTATATAAAGATCTATAAAATTGAGCAACAAACTTACTATTTACTTAGATAACACTATCAAGAGAGATGTTTAGATTTGTTAAGTGAAATATAAGACTTAGTTATTGTTTTGAACTCAAGTCATATAGCAGGTCTTTTTTCATTATCAAGTTTCTTAAACTTCCTTTAATCAACTTAAATAGACTTATCTTCTACCTTTAGGATAATCAAATACAAGATTAAGCAGCAGGTTATACTTTACTCAACAAACAATATGACTATTACACTATCACAAAGAGTAAATTAGGCAATGCAATATTATCATAGAAACAAATTATATAACTTAGTAAGTATAAAGATCTTTATACTTAGTAAAAGATCAAATAAGTGATTTTAGTGATTTTATATTTTAGAAATTATAGTGATAGAGATAGAACACTTGGGCTGCTATCAATAGAAATAAAGCAAATTGATATTTGAAAAAAAATTAATACTTTGACTTTTACAACTTGTATTTCGATGAATTTTAAAGCTATTATAATAATTTAATATTCAAAAAAAAGCTTAAGAACTAAGCTTTATATTATATATTAAATTATTAAGATAGCTTCAAAATTTATTTGATACAAGCTATAAAAGTTAAGGTATTAATTTTTTTCAAATATTAATTTGCTTTATTTCTATTAACAGCAGCTCATTTAATATTTCAGATTTTTATATCTGATATTTTAGATCAATTGCTCAATATTGAGCAGAAATGTAAAATGTTTTTTATTTATATAAAAAAGAATATAGTACAGATTATAATAATTATAATTATTATAATAATTATAATGATTATAATTATTATATATATTATAATCATTAAAATTATTATAATGATTATACTTATTATAATGAGTATAATGATTATAATTATTATAATCATTATAATTATTATAATCATTATAACTAGCAATTTTTTTTGATTATTTATGAAGCCAAAAAGTGTAATAAGATTAAAAACTAATAAAAGAGTTATTAGTAAATATTAGATTTCTAATAGTTAATATAGATTAATTAGTTAATTAGATATTATTGAACTAAGTAGTATAGGTTTTAAATTATAGTATTTTTTTATTATTTTTTAATAATTTAAATTGTTATTTTTATTAAAGAATTTCTAAAATTGAAATATTTATTTTTTAAATAAAATTATAATGAGAAATAATATTTTTATAGTAATTATTTGATTTTAATAATAATAGTAGTTATAATGAGAAATGATATTTTTATAGTGATTGTTTAATTTTAATAATAATACTTTGATTATATTAAAATTTTAAGATTGTATTTGATATAAGGTTGTCGATTACCACTAGTTAAAATTTGCAAAAATAGTACTAAATCAGCAAATATTCAGCATATCATTTAGCAACTATTTAGCAAAAATTCAGTAAACATTCAGCTGCTATTTGGTACAATTGCTACTACTCAGCATTCACAAATACCAAGTAGTAGCAATTGTACCAAATAGCAGCTAAATGTTAACTAAATTTTTGCTGAATAGTTACTAAATAGTATACTGAATATTTGCTGATTTAGTGCTGTTTTTGCAAATTTCAACTAGTGTACAAGGTATATTTTTATCAAAATATAAATTTTTAATAAAAAATTATTATATTACAAATATTACATATTATTGCAAAAAATTATATTCTTGTTTCTGGTTTTGTTTAACTATATTGCACAACTATTACTGACAAAGTTAAATTATATATTTTAGCTATTAAAAAATATACAACAATCAATATGTAAAAAAAAATTTTAAAGTACTATTTTTTTTTTAGGAACTGTTGAAAACTAGTTAGTGCATAAACTCCTTCTGACTATATATGCAGATCAAATTATAAAAACTGGTTAATACATAATGATAACAAAATTGAATAACAAAATTGAATAACTTATTGAAGTATAAATAATAGTAGCATTAACATGAGATTTATTGTATGTATATAGTGATGGGACCTATTGAGTTTTTAGTTAATAATAAAACACTACATAATAATTTGTTAATAATAGTTAATAATAATTAATAATTTTGGCAATTATTTAATATATATTAGAATTGTCACATTACTTTTATTATATTATTTATCATCTAATATAATAATAATATAATAAAAGAAATATGATAATTACTAATTATTTAAATACCAATATAAGAATATTAATGATTGAAAATTGATATGTATCATAAAGCTAATCACAAAGTATATTTTCTATATCAATATATACAATTTTTCATATAGCTGTGCCATATATTATTAAGTAGTTTTTAATTAAAAAGTAACTCAACTAATTAATTATAATTAAAGTCTGGTAATCTAGTATAGTGGATAGGTTGTCAGACCGCTATGCAATAGGTTTGGGGTTCAAATCTTTCTGTCGACACTTTGAATAATTACTTAAACCTTGTATTCAACTTATAGTAAACTCTGTTCATTTCTGAGTTGTAACCCTATAAATCACATTGCATTAATATTGTCTGAATATTAGAAGTGTGACAGAATGTTTGAGTTGCATTACATGAATAAATTGAGATAGGATCTATGGGCAGAGGATCTGTATGGTAGAAATTCTGAGTTAGGTGAAGTAGTAGGATTTCAACAGTCACACCAGTTAACGCTTGATCTGACAAATATTTCTGAGTACGAAGATGTAGATCAAGTGGGTGTGAGAAAGTCCGTGATATTGAGTGTTACGGCAATACTAACTTGGCTTAGCAGCTAACTAGATTGAGAGAATCTTCCTTGTGAAACATTCAGAAGAATACAGAAGTCTAAACTGGTGGAGAGCCACAGCTAGAACTGGGTTTGTACGAACTTCGAATAAGGGTATATGCAAGCTAGAATAGGAATATAGCGTAGTATAGTTGGGTATCATGACATCTATCTATTAGGGGGTATTGAAGCAGGACTTATTCAGATAAGACTTGGGCCTATAATAGTAAAGTTGTGACTAATGTCAGCTTAGGTGCCTCCCAATATGGAGTAGTATGGGGTTTGGATTAACTATAAAGAGTAATACTTGTAGTAAGTGGGATAAGGCCAGAGAGTTTAAATAGGAAATCTTCTAAGAGATTTCAGATATAGCAGCTAGTAAAGAACCTTCGAGCGAACTACTTAAAATAGACAATCTAAAATTGTATGTGTGGCTAGTTGTACTCTCACAATATATATCACTTCCAAAATTTATGAAATTAATAAAAGTTAGCTGATGGCATTTATATAAAGTAAAAAAAAAAAAAAAAAAAAAAAAAAAAAAATTAATTATAATTCAAGAGATCCTATTACTAGTTGTATATATAGTACAATGAGCTTTAAACTGATTATTCAAATTAAATCTAATCTGTATATTGTATTGTGCAGAAAAAAAAACTTCCAAATATCACTTATTATAAACTATCATATAAGGCTAAAACTAGATCTGTACTCATAATAGTGATATTATTATTATTGTTATATGTATTAGCTTTATAATACTTTGTATATTAGTGTCAAGAAAATAGGTCAAACTATTCCAGCTATTTATCTGATTCAAGCCTAACTGTATAAATGTATATTATGTAGTAAAAAAAAAAAAAATTACTTTATCTTTATCTACAATTTTTTTTTTAACAAAACAAAAGATATATATATACTCTATCGCTATTCACTTATAATTTTTTTAACAAAAAAAATTATATATATATATACTGATATCACAATTTTTTTTACAAAAAAAAAAAAAATTATATATATATATATATCTCATCTATTTATAATTTTTTTAACAAAAAAAAATTATATATATATATCGATACCATAATTTTTTTTTTTTACAAAAAAAAAAATTTATATATATATATACTGATATAATTTTTTTACAAAAAAAAAAGTAATGTCTCAAAAAAGTAAACAAAAATTCAAAAGACAGAAGTTCAACATCTTCAACTCATATTTCTGAATCAAATAAATTAGGCATATCAAATAAATTAGGCATATTAAATAAATCAGGTATATTAAATGAATTAGGCATATCAAATGAAACAAGTCTTGGAGGTTCTGGAAATTCAAGAAGTTCTGAAGGTTTGGGAGATTCAGGAGATTTGGAAGAATGAAATTTATCAGCTATTTGGGAGTTTTTTGAATGAGAAAAATAAAGTTCACCTAGATATTTTTCAGCAAAATGTGTATATTGTTTAGCTAAATGAGTAAGAAGTGAACTTCTAAAACTGGAGACTCATCTTGCTCTAGAATGCTCTTATATAGATGATGATATTTGTCAATTATATTTACAATGAATAGCTCATTGCAATAAGTCAGATGAAGTAGAATCAGTTTTAAAAACTTTAAAAAACAAAAAATAATTAATAAATAGTCTAATATTTTGATTTTTTTTCTACAATTAAGTGATAGTTTATCTGAGACAAGAATAAATGCTATAAATAGTATATTGTTAAAAGCTTTTATAGTTTGTAGCATTTCATTCTCTATAATTGAAAATCTATTTTTTATTGATCTTCTTTAATGTTTGTATCTAAGTTATCAACCACTATTAAGAAAAGTTTTAGCAGATTAATTATTAAACCAAGAATACTCTAGAGTTATAATAAAGCAAGAAGCTATTTTTTATGAATCAAGTAATTTAACTATAGGTATTATATAATAATAATAAAATTATTCTTTATAATTTATTACTATTATTTAATTATAATTATTTATAGTACTTGATAGGTAGATATCACATAATAGGAGTTTGATCTATAGTTTTATCATTTTAACACCTATACATAACAAATTTTTATATTCATTATATAATTTTTCTTTAAATTCATATACTTCTGAATTTTTTGCAAACAAAATTAATAATATTATAAGTGAAATTAGTAAAAACAGATTTGTGGTAATTGTAACTGATAATGCTAACAACATAAAACTTGCTCAAAAAATTATTCACGAAAAATATCCAAAAATTTTAAATTTAAATTGCATTGCATATTATATTAATCTTATTTTAAAAGATATTCTTAGTAAGTATTAGAGTAGATAATATCATATATATAATTATTATATTAATATAATATACTTTATTTTAAAGCATATATTTGGTTCATGTCTAATTAAAGATTATAATAAAATAATTAAATATTTTAAAAAATCTCATCAGCCAAATACATACTTACAACAGACAATTAATGATTTAAAAATTTTAGATAGTGGATTAAAGAAATTTGTCAATACAAGATAGCCTCTGTATATGAATATACATTATCAGTTAGTCAGCTTGAATGTGCATTTATTAAAGTAAGATAGATAGTATTTTTTTTATAAATAATTACTGGTAATTTAATTTTATTACTTATAGTATTAAATTTATATATATATAGATTATAAATAAAAATTCAGATTTAATTACTAATTGTAGTGTAAAACTAATTTTAAAAAAAACTTTTTTTTTTTAGATCTTAAAATTTTAGTTAAAGTTTTAGCTCCTATTCATACAATAATTGTAACTTTAGAAGCTCAATTAACTACTTTAACTGATTGTTTTATTCAGTTTGTCTAGTTAGTAACTTCAATCAAAAAAATTTCAATCTTTCAAATTTTTTTTTTTTTTTTTTTTTTTATAATGCCAAAGTAGAAACTTTATTAATTGAAAATATAGAATTAAGTCTATGTACAATATTTAAGATTTCTAAAACATTTGTACTATATTTTTAGGCACCCAATGTGACATTACACCTCCTATTTTCTGAAAAAGCTAAACTAATTATTTCAAATTAAATTTAGACTAAGGATAGGTTAGAAGAATCCCTAAGGTATTAGTCTTAGCATTATTAAATACAAGTAGTGAGAGAATATCTATATAAGAACTAATTTTTTGTCAAATCAGAAATATTGAATAGAGATTGTGGTTGAATTATTTGAGATGAGCTTGTTAAAAATAAGGTTGAGAAGGAGACCTTTTTCTTTTTAGCTTTTAGTATTATGTTTCAAGCTGTTTTCTATTAATGTTGATAAAGATTTCTTTGAGACCAAATATCTTGATAGAACCAATCAAGTATGAGGTTAAAGAGTTTTGTAAGAAATATTTCTGTTTGGTTATATAAAGTAGCTTTAAGATTATCAAAAGTAGTTAGTGGGTAGAAGCTAATAATAATATGAAAAAGAAGTAAAGGAATATTATTTGATAAATATATAGAAGATAATAAAAGAATATTTAAAATTTGTTGTGTAAGTAGTGAGTTAAGTTTGAGATCTAAAAGTATATCTTGAATAGTATTTATTAGTATTTCTGTATTGTTATGGGAAGTAAAAGGGAAAGAAAAGAGATGTAATATGCTTTCAAGAGTTTGATATCTTGTACAATTAGATGTAGAGTAAAGATGAGGATAGCAGATAGAAAGATTTTGCATAGTGGGAAGATTATTTGTAATAATTTTAGTTCGAAGTGAGTATTTGTAGGGGTTATTTTCTAAAGAATTATAATAGAGAAAATAATTGACCATTTTAGTTTAGGGAGATTTTGGAGATATTTGAGTTGAGAGAAATTATGTAATTCTTTAATAGTTATTGTATTTTTGATAAAAGTTCGAAGTTTGAAAGGGATAGTATATTGATTCTATTGAAAGTGAATTGGAGGATTTAATTTTGTAATATCTATTGATATTATTGGTTTAGAGGTTCTATGTTTAGCTAATAGATCTGCTTGATTATGGAAATCGTTTTTTGAATGAGATTTGACTTTGTGAGTAATTAATTTGAAATGTTTTTTGGTTATAATTTGATTAATCATAAAATTTATATTCTAATTTTTTCCTTGAGAAGTAGCAATATTAGTTGAAGATTTCAGATAATTAATAGCAGTTTTGTTATCAGTATAGATATTAATAGTTGAGTTAGTAGGTATAGTTAATAGTAAGTATAATATTGCTTCCATTTCTGTTCTAGAAGTATCAGGATATAGGAGAACTACTGTATTGAAGTAGATTTTTACATTATTTTTAGCAATCCAAGCAATTCCAACTTGAATTTATGGAGTTCTAATATTTTTAATTGAAGTATCTATATAAAAATAAAGATTATCAGAGTTTAGATTTAGAATTTGATAATATAAATTAATTAGTTGATTTTGGTATAGAGAAGATTATATATAATCTTGGATTATTTGTATATCGTAAGGAGGGAGGATGATTTGTGGAGAGAAAATTAAAGTTTGGTTTGGTGATATTAATTGATATTGTTGTTGAATTTTGATTAAAGCAAGAATTTTTTGAATATCAATTTGGATATTATATAAATTTTCTTTTTTGTAAATTTTAGAGTTAGAGATATTAATGAAGTTTAGATTAGAAGGTAGAGTTAGTTGATGAGTTTGTAGTTGTATTTGTCCTTGTTCAGATGTGTTATAAGTGATTAGAGAGTAAGATTTGTTGAGAGATTCATTATATTGAAAGTATAATTGAGTATTTGATTAATAAAAGTAGCATAGAAGAGTATTTATAGAATTATTTGGAGAAAAGTATTTAAGTGTGTTCAGGAAATAGTTAGTTTGTGATAAGTTGAGTAGTGGCCATTTTTCAGGAACAGTTTGATTATCTAATTTGGTTGATAGTTGTAAGAACCATTTTGGGAGTCTTCCTTTTGTTGGTTTGTTATACTTTAAAAATGTAAATCATTACTATATTTAGACTATTATGCAGACAAATTTGTCTGTATCCCTCTACAATATAAAGGATAAGTATTGTATTTTTCTTTCAATAAGAAAAAACTCAGCTTATTGCAAGTTAAATAAAACAATCTCAAGTTTTAAGAATAAATCTCTCTCTATAGTAACTTAGATACTATATTTTTTAATCTATAATTACTTTTTCTCAAATATAAATAAACTAATCTTAACTCTAATAAACTAGAACTAAATCTTTTATAACCTCTTTCTACTTTCTACTATTAGAGTTATTGTTAGTTTAGTAGTAGGTTGTAAATATTAGTTAGTAAAACTATTATTCTAACTTATCTTTAAATCACAGATTCTATTTTATTACTCACAAATTTAGTAGTAACTATAAGATTTGATATAACTCTATTTAAAGTGTAAATAATAAAAAAAAGATAAAAATTGGTATAAATATTTCAAATAATATTAAGGAGCTAAAGGACTAACAAATATATTAGCCTATTGCTAATATTTTAGAAGGTGAAAATTAATATAATAATAAAGTCTACACTGCCTTAGTTAAGATATTAAAGTATAACAAACTAAGCAAAAGATAACAGCAAAAATTAAACTATTAAAAAACAATTTAACAATATAGTAAAACATTCTATATATACAACTACTCAACTATTAGAGACTACTATGTCTTAAAGAAGTTAGATTTTCATAGTACACTCTATATAATCTTGTTTTATGATTATAATTTAGTAGCTAATATACTTAGTAATTTGTTAATACTATGAAAACAGATTATTAAAAAGGTTCAATAAGAAGTTTTTTAACAAGAGCTTCTAATTAAATTTAGAATTAACTCTAGAATAAAAGAAAAAATTGTTAGTACTGACTATACTTACTAATTTTTAGCTCAGAACTCATAAAATATTTATAACCTAGAAATAATCTAGTCAAATTCAATATTAAAATAAATTTAAACTAGGTTGTCAGTATTTTAGTATTAACCTCTAGAAAAAGTAAAATAAAAATTTAATTAGCAAAGTTAAGTAAAAAAAAAAAAAAAAAATTTAACTGTATAGAAAGCAAATAAAGATTACTACTATACAAAAAAATCTTATTTTATGATAAGCAAAAATTTTATTATAGAAAATAGAAAGCATTAAAATTATAATAAATCATAAGATTCTTGGGCTGTAGAATTATTTATCAATTAACTTTTTTGACTTAATAGGAATTGAGCTCAGATAACAAGAATTTGAACAAAAATAAAGAAGGGAATATTTATATTAGCTGCTAGATAAGTCTTGAGAGAAGTACTAGAGCAATATCAAAGTATAGCCTATCTAAATTCAATATTCTCTATGAAGAAGAAAACAAAAGATAAACTAATTACTTACTCACAAGAGTCTATAATAAAAATTCTTAAGATTTTTAGGCTATGAGAAAGAACTAAAGGATTTGAAAAGGAATACTTATTTAAATAACTTCAATAAGTTCTAAGAATTTATGCATAGTATGTATAAATTAATGAAAAAAAATTATTAAGAGCTTATTTGACTTTCTAGAAATACTGTACTTTAATATAATCTGATATTCTATTTTTAGCTTGTAGATTCTTAATTAATCTATTTTTTTATTTTTTTATTTTTTTTTATTTTTTTATTTTTTTACTGTTTAATGAAGGAGTTTTATGTTCTAGTAATTTTATTATTAAGAAAAACCTAATATTATATAGAAGGGTATTATATATATTTTTTTTTTTTTTTTTTTTTTTTTTTTTTTTTTAATGCAAAGTGAGAAACTTTTTTTTTTTGAGTTTTTTTTTTT
>CAJVPM010000014.1:0-33514 GCA_910592325.1 Scutellospora calospora | reverse complement strand
GATTAGCTTGGTATTCTGTGTTTGAATTAAAGTCTCCTATAATAATAGGAAGTAGGTTAGTAGATAAAGCCTCTTGAATCTAGTGAATAACTTTGTTTTGTGTTACTTGTCTGATTACTAGGTTTGTACTTGATAAGTAAACAGATATAATGTGAAATTTGAAGTTATTTTTGAAGAAAAAATCAATAGCGATAGCTCCTCCTAGATGTGTATAAATATTATGTATGTGTGGCTTAATTATATTGTTAATTATAATACAGGTGCCTTCTGTGGAGGTCTTAGAGTTGGCCTAAATTAAGTAAAATCTTTTGTATTAAAGAAGTGGAGTGCAGTATGTTGAGCTGATATTTTTGTTTCAGTAAGACTCACAATATGTAAATTATAAGTGAGGCAGTATTCTTCCCATAATTTTCTTTTTAATAGTTGGTTATATCCTTTAATATTATATGTTGTAATATTAAGTATTAGAGAATTATCTGGAGTTTGAGATCTAATAGGTAGATGAAAAAATTTAGAGTAGTTAGTAGGATAGAGTATGGTATGATATGGCAATAATGGGTCCAAAATATCAATATAGATATGTGTTTCTTGAAGTAAAAAATTGATTGATATTTTGAATGGAAGTTTGTGATTGAGTTTAGTTAGATGTTGAATAAATGATCCAAGTGTTTGGTTTGAGTTAAGGATAGAGTAATTAAATTGTTTTAAGAATTGATTAAAACAAGTAACTTCAGTGTGTGATGAAGTAGTGGTTACTGAAGTTGTATTGAGTTCTTCTATAGAAAAAGCGCTTACTGTATATCCAGTTCTAATAGTTGCAAAGTTTGCTAAAACCTGCTTGGTATATTGAGTCTGGCCAATATTTACTTAGTTCTCCATGGAAGTAGGCTTAACTACCTACCTACTCCCATCATTCTTCTTTGAAAATGGCCTACAGTCAGTAAAAAATATCATTATTTCAAAGGTGGTAGCTGCATTTATATATTTTACAGAAGAATTTATTGAAAAGAGGATGTTTCATTTTTTGTTGTAGAATTAGAGGTTTTGTTTTGAAGTTTATTCACAACCTCTGGATCAGCAAAGAGGTCATCAATTTTTATTTCAATTTTAGATTGTTTGTCAGCTTGTAAATTAAAAAGAAGAGAGTCTTCAAGTTGAATTAAATTATTGAATTTGATATTGATTTGTTGTTGAGATATTTTTCTGCCTCAGGATAAAATATTGTTTTGTATTGGTCAAGAATTTTAATAATAGTAATAGTAGAAGTTTTTTTAATTGAGTAATATGTAATTACTTTTGCTAAATAGTGAGTGTCAATAGGATTAGATATTAATTTCTCTTTTGCTTCATCTAGAGAAAGGTTTTCTATTTCATCATTTTTTGCAGCAGCTGCTAAAAATGCTTTAAAGATCTTATAGAAGAAAAAGCTTTCTCTTTTTGAGTTAGGATTAATTCGATTAGCATCAGAGAGTTTTTCATTATGATTATGTACAAGAGTTTAGAATAAACTAAGAGGAGTAGATTGTTGAAATAAAGCTTCATTAAGTTGATTTTTGTTGAAAAAAAATAAATTTAAATTAATATTTATTCATTTTGTAGGAGCAAAGTATTTGAAAGATTCTTTAAAATAGTGTTTATTAATGTTTTTAAATTTGTACTCAATTTCAGAAGCAAGCAATTTGCATAGGTTTTCAGAAGTATGATCACATTTGTAAATATGAAATAATACAAGTTTTCTGGTCTTGTGAATTCAATCTTGTAAAGAAAAAATATCTCTAATATTGTAGGTAGAAGGTAATAATTCTTTGCAACATTTTGCAAATTGCTGTGTAATTTGATATTTCAAATAGTTATAAGTTTTCTCCTTGTTGATTTTAAAAAATTGGTAACTGTAGATTTTGAAGAAGCTTTTATACTACTCATCAAATTGTGGCTTGCATTTCTTAAGTGAAAGGATCTGAAAAGTATTTAAAAATTGAAGAACAGGAATATTAAAATGAACATAAATATTAAACTGTTTGTTATTATTAATTATTAAAAAAGGTGCTTTGTAGATATTGCTTTCATATGCATTTTTGTAAAAAATGAGTTTAAATTTGCAAGGACCAATATTCAAATCTTTTGCAAATTTTTCATAATTAATTTGTTAGAAGTTATTTGTAAGGTAAAGATGAAGTCGAACAAGATTAAGTACAACTTGGTTACAGTTTTGTAGAGTACTTGAAGGAATAGATTTAATGAAAGAGAGAACTTTTGCATAATTGTGTTTAGTAAATAAAGTAGTGGTAAATTTAGTTAGAATTAATTTAAAATTAGTGTATAATATATCGAAAGAAATTATTGTATTTGAATGAGTTTGAGAGTTGTATTTAAAAATTAATTCAGTTAGAAACTCAGGGTGTCTGCTAGCCATAATTTTGATTAAGTACTCAAAATTTGCTCTAAGTTCTGGTTGTTTACCTTTAGTTTTTTTAAGTATTTGTTTTGATCTGAAATTGATAAGATTAGGTTTAACAAAATTAAAGATACTTTTTGTTAAAGGAGTGTTGAGATAGATATTAGATTCTATTTCTGTAGTAATAGGAAAATTTGTAAAAAAATTAAAAAGAGGTTTCTCTTCTTTTTTCTCTTTTAGTTTTTGATTGTTTTGTTGGTTTTGATTTTGTTTATTATTTTTTTGATTATTTTGTTGATTGTTTTGTTGCTGATTTTGTTGTTTTAAAGTTTGTTCAACTTCAGCTTTTATATATATTTTAAGAGATTTGAAACGTTGAATTTTTTCTTTTGTAGGAGTCATTGCAATAGTAGCTAGAAGAACAACTATTTTTTGATCCTTATTAAGTGGTTGAGTTTGAGATAAAGGCTTTGTAGGAATTGTAGTTAGTTTAGCAATATAGCTATGATGAATTAGATAATGATTTTTAAGAAGAATAGCAATAGTATAATCTGGAGAATGACTCTTGTTTTTGGTGTCGACACAAGATAAGTCTTTAATTCTACAGATTATATATATATATACATAGTGGAAATGAGCAATAATTGAGATAGGAGATTTGTTAGTATTAAAAGTTAGAGTTTCAGATAGATTGAAAAGTTAGAAAAGTTGGAGTTTAGAAATAGGAGATACTAGAAGTTCATCTATAATTATGTTAAATCACTTGTTTGAAATAGTTGAAGAGATATTCATTAAAGAGAAAGTAGAAGGAGTACCAAGTGTAGTAGATTTAATTTTGTAAAATTGTGATATGAAATTTGTATAATATTTTCTATATAAACAGGTAGTATAAATTGGTTGTTTGGAGATAATAAAGTGATACATTTTCTTTTTGTCATCAGCATCACAGTCAATTGGCTTGACATTTTCAAGTAAAATATAGAAAGATTCTGGTTTTGCTTCATTTATTCTGAGAGCATATCAATTTTTATATCTGTTATAATAATAATCGATGCTATAAGAATCAGGTTCAGAAGAAGTAAGAGTAGACATCTTATTTAATTAATAAATAGAGTAAAGTAATAGTAATAATTTGTAGAAAAAACTATGTAAAACGGACTAAAATTGGTATAGAAAATAAGAGTTTAATTAAGATTTTAGTAAAATTTCCTAAAGACCAGTAAAATTTCTAGGTCTTGTAAGCAGAATCTTGTGATCCAGATTTCTTTGTAGTTGGAAAAAAAGTGAAAAATCTGAGGCAAGCTAGTAAAATTTCCAAAATTGCCACAAATAATTTCTAAATAATCTACAAAAATTTAGAAAGCCTTTAAACAGATTTTCAGAGGTAATTCAGTGAGTTTTGATCTGTTTTTAATAAAATTTATATCAAAATGATACCCTAACTTAGGAGAATCTAACTCTTTTAATAAACAAGAGTTGTTAAGTTAGTAATGTTTTAATATATTTAAGAAAATAGAAGTAAACCAGAAATATATAATCTCTCTATAAAATTTGGTCTGAGAGGTATAAAATTAGGCTGTTTTAAAGTAAAATTTTATGCTAGACAATTTTACTTAGTAGCCTAGAAGTAGTTTACTTAATAAAAATTTAAGATAATTTGAAAAAACTAAGAAAATAAAGATTATTTAATATCTCCACAAATAAGGGTCCGGGGAAGATAAAACTAGGCCACTCTGAAGTAAAATTTTGCTGTGAACAACTTTACTTAGTAGCCCAGAAGTAGTTTACTTAATAGAGTTTTGAGAAATAATTAAATGTTTGTAAGAAGTTTTGGTACAAGTGATCTTCGGAAAGAGTTGCTAATTTGTGTCTAAACTTTTGTTTTACACTTTCTAAATATTTCTAAAAGTACTATTGATCTTATATTATTTAGATTAAATTGCAATTTATATTTTTAGATATTAGATAGATCTGTTTTACTTTCTACTTAAGAAGTATTTTGCCTATTTCTAAGTATCTGCTAATGAAGTTTTTAAAAGCTACTTGTGTTTTTATACTTATTTGTTTAATTAAGATATATATGATATTTGATATGTCTAGTACTATATTTATTTTGAGTTTTTTAAACATTGCATCTTACTTTTCTTCTGTTATTCTGTTACTTAAGCTTTAGTATAACTTTTTTTATTTTTGTTATTAGCTTATATACTTTCTTCTAATTATTTAAGATTTTTCTTATTAGAAGTTTCTTTTTTTAAACTGCTTTTTAAAGTATTTAGTTGTTCTCTTAAGTACTTCTTCTAGTTTATTATATAATTCTTTGTCTTCTTTTTTATCTATAAGTAGTCTATTGATTACTACTTTTTTACAAAGATTTTTTAGCAAACTATTAATTATTCTTCTTTAGTTATCTTTTATCATTTTATATCTATAATTTATATATTCTCTTATTTCTAACTACTTATTATACTATTTTTTGCTACTAGCTTACTCTTTAAAACTATCTTTTATCTAGAGAGTTCTTCTTGTAGTTACTCATTCTATGAAGTTTCTATTATCACTATACTTGTTTCTTTTTTTTGGTTTATTTTCTTAACTTCTTGCTCTATTTCTCTTTACTTCTCTTATATTCTGTTAGTCCTTTTTTCTTTTTTATATCTTTTGACTAACTTTCTTAAACTATTTATTACTATTAGCAATTCTGAACAGATTCTTTTTAGAACTCTGTTGCAATTTGAGTTTAGTACTTTTTTGTAAAAGATCTTATCTTCTGCTACTTGTTTAATACTATTATTTATATTATCTTATTCTTTATCTAGGTTTATAGTATTTAAAGATCCTTTACTATTCTTACTAGAAAGTTCTTTTAACTACAAACTAATATTTAGTTTTTTTTCTAGAAAATGCTATAGCTTATTCTTGTAGTTATTCTTTTTTTTTTTTTTTTTTTTTATACTTAGATGATCTTGTCTATCATTTTATTAAGAGAAAACTTTTAAAGGTATTATGACAAATACAAAAAACTAAAACTACTTTAATTTTAAGACTGCTCTCTTTGTTTTAACTCTAGACTCACTTGGCTATCTATTAGATACTCAAATGCAATCTGCTATAGTAGTGTTTTTCCTTCTATAACAAAATACATATTAAAATATAATATCTAATTGTAATCTACAGAAGGCTAATACCAGCCTATATTAAGAATACTTTATTTGTTTTTGAATTTTATCTAGCCTTCTTTTTTCTCTTCTTCAATCTAACTTTTTATCTTGTTGTTTGCTTTTTTTAAAATTTTTTCACTTTTCATAGATGCAGATTCTTTAGTTGTACTTTTGGTAACTATGTTATTTTCTTTGTTTGAAGATTTTACTTTATACTTTTTCTTCTTTTTAGCTTTTTTTTCTACAAGTTGATGCCTTTTTCTTTTTTCTAATCAAATATAACCTTACAATAGAATTTTTATAATCTTTCAAAAAAGCTTATCTAAAAGATATCAATAAAACAAAATATTATCTAGTCAGCTTTAGAATTTGAAAATCCTAGATCTCTTACTTCTTTAACTTGGTTTTTGTTTATTAAACCTTGAATATAAAGCTTTCTTCTCTTAATTTGAATTTCTGAATCTCTTCCTAAGATCACTTTTTTTAATCTTGAATCTGGTATAAAGATATTCTACTTTTTCAAGAGTTTTAAATCTAGCTCTTTTATAATAGCTACTTCAGTATGATACCAAATTTCTTAATAGACTATGCATTTTGTTAGATAACTAAATATTTCTTTTGCTACAAAGCAAACTATATATATATCACTCTAGTAAAGTTTTAGCTATCATAAGTAATATATATCTCAAGTTAGCAATAACTTATTCAAACATTTTATTCTAAATATTAATGCTTTGCTTTTTTTGAAACTAGTACATCTTCTGTCCTATTAACTTTTTAGGATATTCTATGTTATATCCCAGTTCAGATCTTCATCACTATTACTTTTAAACTTTGGATTTGTTATATCTTTGAAGCTACTCAACTTTGCTCATTCTGTTTTATATATAATACATATTATAATATTTGCAAAAGATCTGATCGAATAATTAATTAACTTATTATTCTATTTTAGCAAGACTTTTAACTTGTTTGTATTAACATACTTTACTTTTAGTATCTTATTCAAGCTCAGGCTATCTTTTTCCAACTTATCAGCTCTGTTATTTCAAGAGTTTCTACTATACCTTTTGACTTTTGTTAGGCTAAACTTTACACTTTTTGTCTTATAGCACTCTTAGATTTGTCTGACTAAACTACAGTTTTTAATTTTGAATAAGTTTTGTATACTTTGGGATTACTTAATGTTTTGTAAACTGTCTATTACTACTTAGCTATCTGTAAAAATATTTACTCTTATACTAGATAGCACTGCTAATACTGCTATTCAGATTGTAATAAGTTCTGCACGAGTTGATCAGAGCCAGTCTGCTATCCTACTACTAAAGCTAATACTATTAAGACTACTATTCTCCTCACTAGCTACTATTTATTCTATTTCTATTTTCTTGTCTATATTACCTTCTGAATCTCTTCCTTCTAGTGACTCATCTGTATATATATCTATTACCTCTCTTCTTCTTAGGCTCTTTAATACTATACTAAGTTCTTTTTGAATATCTCTTTCTTCTATTACTCTTTGAATTATTGCTTCTTTTAAATTTAGAACATTAATTCAAACTTTATTTTGATAATTTAATTCTTCCTAATTATATTGCTCTAGTCAATCTGCATAAGCTGATAAGGGAATTTTTAGTTCTACTAAACTTTCTTCTCTTTTAACTATTACTTCTACTACTTGATGCTACTTATTCATATATTTACTGACTATGCAATCTGTATTATTTTTCTGCTAAGATGGTATCTGTTACACTTTGTCAGAATAGTTTAAGATATGTTGTTTGAATTTTCTATTTTTCAGTAAACTATAGAAAATTTTTCTTCTGTTTTTTGATTATTTTGTCTATAAGAAGTATATTTTTTACTTTTGTAATAACCTACTTTTTTTCCTTCTTTCTTGATTTATTCTTTGTTTTTTTGCTTTGATTGCTTCTAGGTTTGTATCTATTAGCTTGTAGTTTTTTGCTAATTCTTTTATAAGATTATCTACTAGTATTTTCTTTTCAATTTCATTAAACCAGTTTGGTTTGTATTCTTTGCTTTGTGACCTCTTAATAAGCAGAGTTGTTGCTAGAATAGAAGGCTACCACCTTTTGCTTCTATTAGCTAATTTGTAGTGAATATGTTCAAGTTTTTGCTTTTGATTAAGTTATTCAACACTTTCTTCTTTAGTAAGTTACTCAATTCTATACTACTAACTTCTAGATTATTCAAGTTTGTATATATTTCCTGAAACTCAAATTTTAATCTTGTTGTACTTTGAATAATATTGTATATTAAGTTATTTTTGAGATTGTTTATAACTAACTTACATCTATTATTGAGTAAACTAAATTTTGATTTGTATTTGAGTTGAGTATCTTTTAAGTGAAAGTGAGTTGTTATTTCTACTTCACTTTCTTAGTTTAAATATAATACTAGCTCTGTATAATGATATGCTATATGATTCTGCTATATTAATCTCAGACCTATTAATTTATTATGATTACATAGACTATTCACTACTGATTTTGCAAGCTCTATTTTGTTTTTGATTGTGATCTAAATTGGTTTTTGTATTTGTTCATATTTGTATTTAGACAAAAATGATATCTGTAGTCTGTATTTGATACTTAGTAGCAGAACACTATTATTCAAGTATACTAGTTAGCTGACTGATACTCTTTTAAACTTTATTACTTTATATATCTTAGATATTTCTCTTGTAATCACTTTTGTATTATATTCATTTCCTCCTTTTTCTAAGAGCTAGACTTCTAAATTTCTGATTACTTCTATGCTTCTTTTTACAATAACTATATCTTTGTTTTTGCCTACTATAATTGTAGTTTCATTATCACCTAGGCTTCTTGTTAAGTAAGAGTTTATTATAAGAAGTTTTGATTTTTTCCTATTAATCTCTATATTGTTAAGTTCATAAAACTCATCAGATATTCTTATAATTCTTTGTAGCTTCTTTTTTGATTTAGCAATTCAAGTTATATTATTTGCATAAGCTAGTACTCTTTGTCTTTAACTAATATCTTGTGTTTTGTTACTACTTAAATTGGTCAGCTAGTTTATATTTATTTTGTATCCTAACTTTTCTTTGTTTTGAATTTCACAAAGTAGTGGGTTATAGAAAATATGTCAAAGTAATGAAGAGACAACTTTACCTTGGTTTGAATCATCTTCTGCAGTAAACTCTTGAGTTAGTCCATAATTAGTGATGACTTAAATCTTTCTTACATAAAACAGACTTAGTAAAAACTTTCTTGTATTATGTAGAAGTTTGATTCTATTCAATACTTTATTCAACATATCTAAGCTTACTAAATCAAATACCTTTTTCATATCCTAAAAGAGAATCCACATTTCTTTGTTTTTATCTCTAGCTTCTTCTATTATATTGTTTATAATATATATCAGGCTACTTGTACTACAGTCTGAGAGACTTGTAAAATTTGGACTCTTTAGGATATTATACTTAGTAAGTATCTATCTAATCTCTTTCCTATTACCTATATTGTAACTTTTTGAAATACTTTAAGAAGAACAATTAGTCTAACATTTGATAAGTTATAGTTCTAATTTTCATCTTTTGGAATAGGATATAGTTAGTCAATTTTCTATTTTATAGAGATTTTATTATCTATGATATACTTGTTCGCTAAAACTAGAAATACTCTCTGTATTAAGCTTCCTGTTTTTCTTATTAATAGATAGCTTATTTCTGATGAACTAGAAGCTGACTTTGCTTTTACATCTTTGAAAACTTCTTGCTATTCTTGTAATGATATTTGTTTATCTAAGTCTTGATATATGTTCTTATCAATTTCTGCTATTAGCTCATAAGCTTCAACCTATCTAATTATATTTGTTGGAATATTGAATCTTCTTTTACAGAATTGTTTCATAAAATGATTTCTTACTTTATTTTTAACCTTATTTTCTTCTGTAATTAATATCATATCTGTTTTATCCTCTATAATAACTTTGTTTAGTTTTACTTTGTTTGAAGATCTTTTGAGCAAGCTACTTAGTATATATTTTAACTCTTCTTGAATAGCTACATATCTTGTATCTACATGCCTGCTGATCTCTTTCATATCTTCTTTTCTTGTTTCTTATTATACTTTTGTATATACTATTTTCTACTAGGTCTTGATTTCTTTTACTCTAGCTTTGAACTATTGCTTTTCAGTAATTTTTTCAATTTCTAGATCTAGCCTTTCATTAAGAGCTCTGATTTTAGATAACTATTTGTATTGATCTTTTTCTTCTATATAAAGATTTTTTTTTCTATACACAGATGACATAATCTTTCTATCGATCTTAGATCTTTCAAAATTATACTACTCTTTTCAGTTCATCTAAAAGTAACTAGATCTATTTTTACTTCTTTGCTTGGTAGTATCTTGTATATACTTTTAAGTATATAATCTGAAATAGTATCCTAAAGCTCATCTATATTTTCTTTTTATACTCTTCTAATAATTTAGTTTCTTCACTATTTTTATCTATTCTCTTTTTGAGCATTGCTTCTAGCTTCAGGCTATATACTTTCTATTCTTCTTTTATTACTATATCTAATTTTAAAACACACTTTCTACTCTTTAGTCTCTTGTTACATGCTAGTGATCTGTTTTTTAAACTAAAGCCTATAATAAATTGTGCTAAGACTATCTTGTAATCACTGTTTGTGATATATTCAGCTTCAGAAATTTTGCATTTTATAATGCCTTAACTTAATTTTTTTGATACCCATATATAGTTAATTCTTGAGCTTGAGTTGCTATTTGACTATGTATATTCCTTCTTATATAGATATATTTTCCTAAACATATTTTTATAAAGTGAGCTCTCTAGTCAGGCTATAATAGGTAGTGTTTAAGTTCTTTTAGATTCTATATTATTTTGATCTAGTGCTTTAGAGCAAATGTTATTAAAATTACCTATTACTATAACTCTAATATTCTTTCTTTTACTCTCTTTAATCTTTCTTATAATCTGTTGTTGTAGTAGTTTTTTGGTTTCTTTATTATTTAATAGTATATATACTACTATAATTAGAATTTTTATCTTTTTGAATACTAGCAAAATATCTATATAATAGTTACTATATCTCATTATTCTACCTATATATTTTTTACATAGCTTATATATAACTAGACTTGCACCTAAGCCTTTATTTTTTTTCTCTTCTGCTGAAGTCTAGAAGCTAATGTAGTTTGACTCTTTTTTTAGTATAAATTTGTCCTGTTGCTCTTTTATGTTTGTCTTATTTATTCCTATAATATCTATATATTCTCTATTAGTCTATTCTACAAGGAGCTTTAATTTTATTGTGTTTCCTTTTATTCTATTAATATTATGAGTTGCTATATTTAATGCTTCAAACTTATTTGACTTGTTTGTTTCTGTTTTCATTTTAAGCTCCTCCCTCTCTCACTCTGAATTTACTACAGTATTATAGTTTCTTTTTTTTTTGCTTTTTGGAAATTCCTAAGTTTTCTTTTTTGTAGAATCTGAGCTTTCTGTAATTTAACTAGTACGAAAAATTAGAAGCAATTTGAAACTTTATAGTTCTAAAAACTATCTTCTATACCACTATCATTATTTTACTTTTCTACTATTGCTAATAAACTTTCTAAAATTTTTCTTACTTTCTTCTTACTTTTGTTTTTTGTTTTATACTTACTACTTTTATTTAGATAATAGTTTTTTTTTATGCTTCTTTCATCTTCTCTTGTTCTCCTTTGGCTACTTGTTTCTAATATTACTAATTCTTCATCATCTTCACTTGTTTTTAGTAATAAGAATTTATGTAACCTCTATTTGTTTTTTATCTTTTCTCCTAATAGAAACTTATTATACTTTTCTGATTCCTTTTGGTATTCTACTCTTTCATTCTAAGCATATTTAGAATACTCTCAATAAGGATTATAATCTATTTCTCTTAACTTTCCTAAACTTTTGATACTTTTGCCTAATAAGTTTTCTTTTTTTTCTTCTCAAAACTCTAATTCTTTATCTTTGTATATATTTCTTCTTATACTCTATTTAAGCTTACTATTATTATACACAATTGTAAACCTTGAGCAATTAGTTATATCCTTTTCATTTGAAAAATAGACTGTTGCACTTCTTATATTATTATTACTATTGTTCTTAAGGATATGTAAAGCTTTAACTCCTGTATATTTAACTTATTTTTAGAGAAGAACTTCACTCGTCCCTTCTGATAAGTTAGTTATTCTTCTTATAAACTCATTACGTTTTTTTGAGTTTCTGTGAATTATAAGTTCTAGTTGTAATTCTTACTAAATATTTGCCTATAAATAGTATGCACTAGGAATTATTAAGCTCTTTTATATTTGCTGAACTTAGTATGAAGCTAACTTCAGCTCTTATTCTGTTTGATGATTCTCTTATCATTTCAATATAAGTGACTCTTCCTAAGTAATATACTGATTCAAAAACTTAAGTTCTTCTAGCCTAGCTTGGAAGATCCTATATTGTAAGTTAGTTATTACTACTTGATAGATCATCAATTTTGTTAGTTTTCCCTTCTTGTCTATTTAAGCTCTATTTTTAGGAATACTTTTAGTATTATCTGCATAGGATTTCTTTTTCCTTTACTCCAATACTTCTTGTAGCTTTTTTTGTATATATCTTTCTCTTTTGATTTTGTTATCATTTTTCTTGGACTTAGTTGCTATCTTATCTTGTGTAGCTTTTTTGCTAATTAGTTTCTTATTTATTTCTCATATTAGTTTGAGCTTCTCATATTCTTCTTTAGGATTTTCTAATCTAATTTGAGCTTCTTCAAATTCTTTCTTATAATTAAAGATGATTATACACTATTGATTTCCTTTAGCAAACTTTTCAAAGATATTTTTATATGCATATTTTCTCTAAGAAACTATCTTAATAATTTGATTCTATGTTTAGTGCTATCTTTTGAAACATTTATTGCTACTACTTTTGTGGTTATATCCTTTTTGTTTTTGCAACTATTTTTCTTTAGTACTCAGATACTTTCTTCTAGTATACTATTTCTATATTTTCTATATTTGCTTTATCTATAAGTTGAAGCTCTTTGCTTGTTCTGCTATTATTACTTGCTATCATATCTATATTTGTAATTATTCTTATATCTTCTATCTCTTTGGTTAATGCTTCTTTAGATTTGTCTACTGATATCTCTTTAGTATCTTTAACTATTAATACTGGCATACTAGATATATTATGACTACTAATCAGCTCATAAGATTCTAATTTTACTTTTATAACAACTTCTTTGAGATCAATCTTTTCACTGTTAAGCTTTTCTTCTATTAATTCTTTATGATCTAACATATTAATAACTTTGTCTATTCTCTCAGTTATTGTAGCTCTTTTGATTACTGCTCACCAGTACTTTGCAACTTTGATAATTTCTAAATTGATTTCTATTAGCTTTGCTACTATTTGGTCTAGATATTCTTCTAAACCTAGAACTGAGTTGCTACCTTCTATTGCTATTTCACTTCTATATTTCTGTATAACTTCATGAATTAACTTTGTCATTCTTTCTTTATTTTATATATTTTTTTAGTTAATTACCTTTTTGCTTTTACTCAGTAAATAATTCAAAAATTCTATATACTATTATTAAAAACCTTCAGAAGTTGTCTTGTTTTGAGTAGGCATCTATTCTCTATATTGTTGCTGTCATATATTGAATCTTGTTATATATTAAAACTTGTCATATGATTGTTGTTTATACTTCTTGTTTGTATATTTTTATATGTTTTACTCTTTTAGTATCTTAATATCCTATTTAGTATTATCTGTACTATCTAGTTTTAGTATAATAATTGACAAAAATTTTCAGGGTTTTGTTGTTTCTCCAAAAAAAAAAAATTTTATTGATAAAAATTCTTTATGAAATTTGGTTTTCTAGTATTTTTCTTTAGTCTGAGTATTCTAGAATTTTGTTTTCTTCTCACTAGTTAAAAAGGTAAAATTCAATCTCTAATCAGAAGTTGAATTTCAAATTTTTGTCAAATTTAGATCGAATCAGCCAAAAAATTCGATCTATAATCAACCTATAATTGACCTAAAAACTACCAATCAGCTTAAAATCAGCATCTAATTTTAGGTTGAATAGTTAATTTTAAAATTCGACCTAAAATTAGACTCTAAATTTAGGTTGAATTTTATAACTATTCAACCTAAAATCAACCTCTAAATTTTGAAGTTGATTTTAGGTCGAATGGTTATAAAGTTCAACCTAAATTCGAAGTCTGATTTTAGGTCGAATTTTAAAATTAACTATTCAACCTAAAATTAGATACTGATTTTAAGCTGATTAGTAGTTTTTAAGTCGATTATAGGTTGATTATAAGTTGAATTTTTTGGCCGATTCGACCTGAATTTGACCAAAAATTTGAAATTTAACCTCCGATTAGAGGTTGAATTTTACTTTTTTCAACTAGTGTCTATTACTATATATGATTTCTTTATCTGCTCAACTTTATTTAGTGAAAGTTCTTGAGTTTTCTTATAAAAATTTTGACTTTTCTATGTGATAATCTTCTGTACTAAAATTGGTCTGAGAGATTTGCAGAAAGAGTTTCCATTTTTTTGATTCTTGTAGTCATTCTAATTTTCTTCTGTTGCTTTATTATAAAAACAAATTGTTTTTTTGACTCTTTTTTTTTGGTTTATCTAAGCTCTTTTTAAATTCTAGATGATTTAATAATATTTCTGCTATTACTAGACTATAATTACTACCTATTTCTGTGATTACATCTTTAATCAAAGCTTTTTTAAAACTAAAGTTTAAACTTTCTAAAATTCAAATTTGGTCTATTCTTGTACTATCTCTTCTGTTACTCTATGAAAAGCTTTTTTTTATTAGAATATATTTCTCTGAAAGTATTAACAAAATTTTGTTTTATTAATTAACTATGTAGTAGCAATTTTTTGAAATTATTATTTGTTTTATTGCTTTTGTTAATACTTAGTTATATGATATAATTAAAATCATCTATTATAATAAATACATATTTAGTTTTTTTGAGCTATTTCTTTTATTATTATTCTTTGTACTTCTTTTTTTTTTTGTTAACTATTTGGTACTATTTATTCTATAAAGACTACTAGTTCTAATTACTTAAAGAAAAAATATATCACTAGCAGATATCTACTATATTTTCTAATTTGTTCTATATGTTTTAACTAGTTTTTGCTTACTAGTATACTTATTCCTAAGCTCTTATTTTTTTCTTTTTCTGTATCAGTTTAAAAATGATCTATTTTCTCTCTATAATTAAATATATATCAACTCTTTTTTTTTAAGATATTTGTCTCAACTATTTCTATCATATTATACTTTTCTTCTTCAAATTTATTTACTAATATTTCTAGCTTATATCTATTTTTTTTTAATCTATTGATATTATGTACTGCTATACTAATTTCTTTTCTAACCTCTGCTACCTTTATACTTCTCTCAGTTACTATTGAATCTTCTTTTACTCTAGCTTTGAACTATTGCTTTTCAGTAATTTTTTCAATTTCTAGATCTAGCCTTTCATTAAGAGCTCTGATTTTAGATAACTATTTGTATTGATCTTTTTCTTCTATATAAAGATTTTTTTTTCTATACACAGATGACATAATCTTTCTATCGATCTTAGATCTTTCAAAATTATACTACTCTTTTCAGTTCATCTAAAAGTAACTAGATCTATTTTTACTTCTTTGCTTGGTAGTATCTTGTATATACTTTTAAGTATATAATCTGAAATAGTATCCTAAAGCTCATCTATATTTTCTTTTTATACTCTTCTAATAATTTAGTTTCTTCACTATTTTTATCTATTCTCTTTTTGAGCATTGCTTCTAGCTTCAGGCTATATACTTTCTATTCTTCTTTTATTACTATATCTAATTTTAAAACACACTTTCTACTCTTTAGTCTCTTGTTACATGCTAGTGATCTGTTTTTTAAACTAAAGCCTATAATAAATTGTGCTAAGACTATCTTGTAATCACTGTTTGTGATATATTCAGCTTCAGAAATTTTGCATTTTATAATGCCTTAACTTAATTTTTTTGATACCCATATATAGTTAATTCTTGAGCTTGAGTTGCTATTTGACTATGTATATTCCTTCTTATATAGATATATTTTCCTAAACATATTTTTATAAAGTGAGCTCTCTAGTCAGGCTATAATAGGTAGTGTTTAAGTTCTTTTAGATTCTATATTATTTTGATCTAGTGCTTTAGAGCAAATGTTATTAAAATTACCTATTACTATAACTCTAATATTCTTTCTTTTACTCTCTTTAATCTTTCTTATAATCTGTTGTTGTAGTAGTTTTTTGGTTTCTTTATTATTTAATAGTATATATACTACTATAATTAGAATTTTTATCTTTTTGAATACTAGCAAAATATCTATATAATAGTTACTATATCTCATTATTCTACCTATATATTTTTTACATAGCTTATATATAACTAGACTTGCACCTAAGCCTTTATTTTTTTTCTCTTCTGCTGAAGTCTAGAAGCTAATGTAGTTTGACTCTTTTTTTAGTATAAATTTGTCCTGTTGCTCTTTTATGTTTGTCTTATTTATTCCTATAATATCTATATATTCTCTATTAGTCTATTCTACAAGGAGCTTTAATTTTATTGTGTTTCCTTTTATTCTATTAATATTATGAGTTGCTATATTTAATGCTTCAAACTTATTTGACTTGTTTGTTTCTGTTTTCATTTTAAGCTCCTCCCTCTCTCACTCTGAATTTACTACAGTATTATAGTTTCTTTTTTTTTTGCTTTTTGGAAATTCCTAAGTTTTCTTTTTTGTAGAATCTGAGCTTTCTGTAATTTAACTAGTACGAAAAATTAGAAGCAATTTGAAACTTTATAGTTCTAAAAACTATCTTCTATACCACTATCATTATTTTACTTTTCTACTATTGCTAATAAACTTTCTAAAATTTTTCTTACTTTCTTCTTACTTTTGTTTTTTGTTTTATACTTACTACTTTTATTTAGATAATAGTTTTTTTTTATGCTTCTTTCATCTTCTCTTGTTCTCCTTTGGCTACTTGTTTCTAATATTACTAATTCTTCATCATCTTCACTTGTTTTTAGTAATAAGAATTTATGTAACCTCTATTTGTTTTTTATCTTTTCTCCTAATAGAAACTTATTATACTTTTCTGATTCCTTTTGGTATTCTACTCTTTCATTCTAAGCATATTTAGAATACTCTCAATAAGGATTATAATCTATTTCTCTTAACTTTCCTAAACTTTTGATACTTTTGCCTAATAAGTTTTCTTTTTTTTCTTCTCAAAACTCTAATTCTTTATCTTTGTATATATTTCTTCTTATACTCTATTTAAGCTTACTATTATTATACACAATTGTAAACCTTGAGCAATTAGTTATATCCTTTTCATTTGAAAAATAGACTGTTGCACTTCTTATATTATTATTACTATTGTTCTTAAGGATATGTAAAGCTTTAACTCCTGTATATTTAACTTATTTTTAGAGAAGAACTTCACTCGTCCCTTCTGATAAGTTAGTTATTCTTCTTATAAACTCATTACGTTTTTTTGAGTTTCTGTGAATTATAAGTTCTAGTTGTAATTCTTACTAAATATTTGCCTATAAATAGTATGCACTAGGAATTATTAAGCTCTTTTATATTTGCTGAACTTAGTATGAAGCTAACTTCAGCTCTTATTCTGTTTGATGATTCTCTTATCATTTCAATATAAGTGACTCTTCCTAAGTAATATACTGATTCAAAAACTTAAGTTCTTCTAGCCTAGCTTGGAAGATCCTATATTGTAAGTTAGTTATTACTACTTGATAGATCATCAATTTTGTTAGTTTTCCCTTCTTGTCTATTTAAGCTCTATTTTTAGGAATACTTTTAGTATTATCTGCATAGGATTTCTTTTTCCTTTACTCCAATACTTCTTGTAGCTTTTTTTGTATATATCTTTCTCTTTTGATTTTGTTATCATTTTTCTTGGACTTAGTTGCTATCTTATCTTGTGTAGCTTTTTTGCTAATTAGTTTCTTATTTATTTCTCATATTAGTTTGAGCTTCTCATATTCTTCTTTAGGATTTTCTAATCTAATTTGAGCTTCTTCAAATTCTTTCTTATAATTAAAGATGATTATACACTATTGATTTCCTTTAGCAAACTTTTCAAAGATATTTTTATATGCATATTTTCTCTAAGAAACTATCTTAATAATTTGATTCTATGTTTAGTGCTATCTTTTGAAACATTTATTGCTACTACTTTTGTGGTTATATCCTTTTTGTTTTTGCAACTATTTTTCTTTAGTACTCAGATACTTTCTTCTAGTATACTATTTCTATATTTTCTATATTTGCTTTATCTATAAGTTGAAGCTCTTTGCTTGTTCTGCTATTATTACTTGCTATCATATCTATATTTGTAATTATTCTTATATCTTCTATCTCTTTGGTTAATGCTTCTTTAGATTTGTCTACTGATATCTCTTTAGTATCTTTAACTATTAATACTGGCATACTAGATATATTATGACTACTAATCAGCTCATAAGATTCTAATTTTACTTTTATAACAACTTCTTTGAGATCAATCTTTTCACTGTTAAGCTTTTCTTCTATTAATTCTTTATGATCTAACATATTAATAACTTTGTCTATTCTCTCAGTTATTGTAGCTCTTTTGATTACTGCTCACCAGTACTTTGCAACTTTGATAATTTCTAAATTGATTTCTATTAGCTTTGCTACTATTTGGTCTAGATATTCTTCTAAACCTAGAACTGAGTTGCTACCTTCTATTGCTATTTCACTTCTATATTTCTGTATAACTTCATGAATTAACTTTGTCATTCTTTCTTTATTTTATATATTTTTTTAGTTAATTACCTTTTTGCTTTTACTCAGTAAATAATTCAAAAATTCTATATACTATTATTAAAAACCTTCAGAAGTTGTCTTGTTTTGAGTAGGCATCTATTCTCTATATTGTTGCTGTCATATATTGAATCTTGTTATATATTAAAACTTGTCATATGATTGTTGTTTATACTTCTTGTTTGTATATTTTTATATGTTTTACTCTTTTAGTATCTTAATATCCTATTTAGTATTATCTGTACTATCTAGTTTTAGTATAATAATTGACAAAAATTTTCAGGGTTTTGTTGTTTCTCCAAAAAAAAAAAATTTTATTGATAAAAATTCTTTATGAAATTTGGTTTTCTAGTATTTTTCTTTAGTCTGAGTATTCTAGAATTTTGTTTTCTTCTCACTAGTTAAAAAGGTAAAATTCAATCTCTAATCAGAAGTTGAATTTCAAATTTTTGTCAAATTTAGATCGAATCAGCCAAAAAATTCGATCTATAATCAACCTATAATTGACCTAAAAACTACCAATCAGCTTAAAATCAGCATCTAATTTTAGGTTGAATAGTTAATTTTAAAATTCGACCTAAAATTAGACTCTAAATTTAGGTTGAATTTTATAACTATTCAACCTAAAATCAACCTCTAAATTTTGAAGTTGATTTTAGGTCGAATGGTTATAAAGTTCAACCTAAATTCGAAGTCTGATTTTAGGTCGAATTTTAAAATTAACTATTCAACCTAAAATTAGATACTGATTTTAAGCTGATTAGTAGTTTTTAAGTCGATTATAGGTTGATTATAAGTTGAATTTTTTGGCCGATTCGACCTGAATTTGACCAAAAATTTGAAATTTAACCTCCGATTAGAGGTTGAATTTTACTTTTTTCAACTAGTGTCTATTACTATATATGATTTCTTTATCTGCTCAACTTTATTTAGTGAAAGTTCTTGAGTTTTCTTATAAAAATTTTGACTTTTCTATGTGATAATCTTCTGTACTAAAATTGGTCTGAGAGATTTGCAGAAAGAGTTTCCATTTTTTTGATTCTTGTAGTCATTCTAATTTTCTTCTGTTGCTTTATTATAAAAACAAATTGTTTTTTTGACTCTTTTTTTTTGGTTTATCTAAGCTCTTTTTAAATTCTAGATGATTTAATAATATTTCTGCTATTACTAGACTATAATTACTACCTATTTCTGTGATTACATCTTTAATCAAAGCTTTTTTAAAACTAAAGTTTAAACTTTCTAAAATTCAAATTTGGTCTATTCTTGTACTATCTCTTCTGTTACTCTATGAAAAGCTTTTTTTTATTAGAATATATTTCTCTGAAAGTATTAACAAAATTTTGTTTTATTAATTAACTATGTAGTAGCAATTTTTTGAAATTATTATTTGTTTTATTGCTTTTGTTAATACTTAGTTATATGATATAATTAAAATCATCTATTATAATAAATACATATTTAGTTTTTTTGAGCTATTTCTTTTATTATTATTCTTTGTACTTCTTTTTTTTTTTGTTAACTATTTGGTACTATTTATTCTATAAAGACTACTAGTTCTAATTACTTAAAGAAAAAATATATCACTAGCAGATATCTACTATATTTTCTAATTTGTTCTATATGTTTTAACTAGTTTTTGCTTACTAGTATACTTATTCCTAAGCTCTTATTTTTTTCTTTTTCTGTATCAGTTTAAAAATGATCTATTTTCTCTCTATAATTAAATATATATCAACTCTTTTTTTTTAAGATATTTGTCTCAACTATTTCTATCATATTATACTTTTCTTCTTCAAATTTATTTACTAATATTTCTAGCTTATATCTATTTTTTTTTAATCTATTGATATTATGTACTGCTATACTAATTTCTTTTCTAACCTCTGCTACCTTTATACTTCTCTCAGTTACTATTGAATCTTCTTTCTTATGATTTTGCTTTTATAATTCTATTTCTTGTTATACAAGTTTTTTTTCTTATACAAGATAAGTTTTCTTTATTTCAACTAGTACAAAGTTAGAAGTAATTTGAAGCTTTTAAATTTAGTGTTATAGATAGTATAGCCTTTTTTGAAAAAATCTTTATTTGCTAGTAGGTCAAAAGAATATTCTAAAATAGATCAACAGAATATAAATAATAAATTAGATGAGATATTGCCAGTATATAAACAAAGTGAGAATGATGAAATAAACAATAAATAAGATTTATATTATTATGATATTTTGTGAATTTATATTTATTATTATATGTTATATAACAATGAGCATGCCCTATCAGATTTTTCTGGCATGCCTATAGGCATATCCTATAAGTATATCCCAAAAAACATACTTGTGCTTCTGTGCCTCAAATCCTAGTTCTTTAACCTTTGTTATATCCATAGGATTAAGTCTTCATTACATGTCTATTAGATCCTAGGTATCAATTATAATATTAGCAGCACTCATAGCTTCTTTATTCTGAGGTGTAGTCTTGAGCTCAGGTATTTGTTTGTTAGCTTGAACTGCCTTGAATTCAACTTGAACTCAGCTTAGATTTGGCTTAAACTTGCTTGAATTTAGCTTAGATATGTAAGTAAAACTTTTACATTCTAAATTCAAATTTTTCCTTGGGCTTAGATGTGAAGTGGATACTTCCAAGTAAGACAAATAACTGCCAACTGCCTCTAGGTTAAGTAAATTTTTTTTTTTATGTGCATTAATTAGAAGTATTAGTTAGTATCAATAAGGTAGATGTTTGTCTTATAATTTCAGGGTCTTTCGTCATTTTTCTGAAGTTATAGCAAATATTCATTGCTTCAGTAATAAAGGCATAAGATGCAATATCCATCTATTCATCATTTACATAACTGGCACCATATGTTACTATTGTAAATTGGGAGAGTGAGTAACAGTGTACAGTTTAGCTCCAATAGTTAACATATTAGGACACGATAACATCTCACTTAATCAGGTGGGATTCAAGCATTAATGATAGTTGGGAATAAAGGAAAAGCAAATCATTGTTTTATGTTACTTTAACAAGAAGGATGTTAACTCCTCTTCTCTTTATTAAATAAGACAGTCTGTGCTTTTATACATTTTACGATCTTAAGAGGTCTGACCTGTTAAAGGCTTCGTGCTATCACTTGAGTCTTACATAGCTTTTACACAAACTCAAACTCTAACAGTAGTTAATTAAAAAATAGTTCTAGTGGTAAGTTGCCACTGGATAGAAGATCTACTGTACAGCACTACATACAGTACTCCCAGTCTTTTTAAAAAGTACTAGTATTAATTAAAAAATACACCGGAGGTACTGTGTGAAGAGATAGTTACTATACAAGGGGGATACTACAGAGTATTTTTCAAAAATATCATAATTTACAATTGAATAGTATCCCAATACTATTCAAAGGGAATACTTTTCCAGAGGGTACTGTATGCAGTGCTATATAGTAGTGACATTGTAAAGGGCTAATTTGGCCCTCCGGAAATACTGCACTCTGATGTAGTATGATGTCCTATTTTTAGTTCGAAGATTCTCAAGATTTTATAAGATATTTCCTGTTTCTTGATTTTGGATCATCCGAATTCTAAAAATCCAAAAAATCCTGCTCGTAATTTCCAGGATTATTAGAATCCTAGGAATCCAGACCATAATTTTTAGAATTTTTCAAATCCTAAGGATTCTAACTGTGATTTCTCGAATCCAAATTATTTTTCTATTATTTTTAATTTCTTTTATTTCTGTTATCATGTATTAGTAAAATTATGTATATAAGTGATTCGAAATTGCCTTAATAAAATTATCTCAGTTTTTGAAAATTAATCCTTTCGAATGAAAGGCTCAATATCATATTCTTCTATCCTTAATAACCCCCTCTTAATAATAATAAAACCCTCAATAAGTTAATAATCACCTCTTGACTTATTAGAAATCAGGACTAAAATAAACATACTATGTGACCCTGAAGACCAACAAAAGCCTTAAAACCTAGACCAAATCCTCCACGACCTCTTTCAGCCTTCCAACTTAGGGTTGATTGTTGGATTAGTTATTGTCTAGACCTGAGCCTGTGTGTAACAAAGCCTCCAATCGAATTCAAGCAAGAACTAGTCCTGACTTCTTCAATTAATAGTAACTGTGAGATATGCAATGCTGAATCAACTAATTCTACTTAAGAACCAACCTGTAAGATGAACTAAAGAAACCTGATATTGAAGCTAAAATCTTGAGGCAAGAAGTGAAATAAACCTGCCTGTAAGTCGTAATAATAGAGCCTGGTCTGGTGAGGAATAAGACCTATGCAAAAAGTGTAAAGTGCCTATAGATAATGAGCTATGATAAAGGATAGGGTAGAGTGAGTTAAGCAAGAAACCTACCAAACAAAAAGAGACTAAGAGAAAGATATATCCACACTGGTTAACAAATAACCCAATGAAACCTTGAAACAGATTCAATTATATGAGAATTGTGAAGAACCTTCATGATTATTCATTCTAATAAAAGAAAGATTGGAGTTAGTAAGAGAAAAAGAGATTCAAGACAGAATCAATAGACAAAAAATAAGAAACTACTTACCTCCAAAGAGCCAAATCCGAAGAACAGAATCCAGTCTAGATTCCGGTATCCTGGAATTTCGTCAACATGAACCCACTCCACAAGAATCTATAATGAAGATTCTCAAGATTTTTGGGCCCCAAGAAAGAAGTACCTATAAGACGCAAGATTAGTAAATACTGCGCAAGGATTAAAGAGAAGTTCAAGATAGAGAAAATGTTAAGAAAGGAAGACAACTAAAAACAATTTGGATGGAAAGAAGAAGGGAAACATCCGCATTACTTATCTGAATAAGTCTTAAAAAAAAAAAAAAAAAAGCTCTAGTGTAATGTCAAAGCGTATCCTGATAAACCTTGACAAGTCTTGAAATTTTATGCATGGTACGCATAAATTAATGAAGGGAGAATTGTAAAGGGCTAATTTGGCCCTCTGGAAATACTGCGCTCCGATGTAGTATGATGTCCTATTTTTAGTTTGAAGATTCTCAGGGTTTTACAAGATATTTCCTGTTTCTTGATTTTGGATCATCCAGATTCTAAAAATCCAAAGAATCCTGCCCGTAATTTCCAGGATTATTAGAATCCTAGGAATCCGGACCATAATTTTTAGGATTTTTCAAATCCTAAGGATTCCAACTGGGATTTCTCGAATCCAAATTATTTTTCTATTATTTTTAATTTCTTTTATTTCTGTTATCATATATTAGTAAAATTATGTATATAAGTGACTCGAAATTGCCTTAATAAAATCATCTCAGTTTTTGAGAATTAATCCCTTCGAATGAAATGCCCGATATCACATTCTTTTATCCTCAATAACCTCCCCCCCCCCCAGTGATGGTAAATGACTTGAAATGACCCAAATGACTCAAATGACTAATGACCAGTCATTGGATCATTTCAAAAACCTAATGACCTGCTATAGTCATTTAAAATATCTATTAAAAATATAATTAATTATACATTAATTAATTACATAAATAAAATACAAATACGCAGCATAACTGGCTATATCAAATAATTTTTATCATTTTAAAAATATATAAATTCCATAAATATGTAGGTAAAATAGAAATAAAAAGTCACAAATTAACTTTTTTATCAAGCCGCAGGTTGTATAACAAATCTGAATCCATATGGGTGAATCTAGACCAAAATATAAAATGTTATTACATCATATATATTAGGGTTCAAGAATAATTACACATATTTAAAAATCATATATCGTTAGAGTTTTCGATATACGTACTAATTAATCAAATCTATGTAAGGTATTATAAATACTAGTAGTACAGATTTTATGCATAGATCAGCAAAATCGTTAAATTTATTAGCGAAGACTAATGTTAAAAAAATTACTTAATCTCATGTGCCAACTATATTTTTTAAGCAATTTATAGATTAAACAATCAGTTTAATATAATTAAACAAAGCTATAGATTAAAATTTTTATTTTTATTTTATTTTTTATCATTTTTTTAGCTTGAATAATACATAAGAAGTTTTTTTTTAAAATTTAATTAAAAATTTTAATCTATAGCTTTGTTTAATTATATTAAACTAGTTGTTTGATGTATAAATTGCTTAAAAAAAATATGAGATGAAGCAATTTGTTGAACATTAGTCTTCGCTAGTAAATTTAACGATTTTGCTGATCTATCGCTATGTACTACTAGTATTTATTAATACCTTACATAGATTTGATTAATTAGTATATCAAAAACCCCAATATATCGCTATGCAGGGCTGATGATTTTTTGCGATGATAATTTTAAAAAATTATCAGCTTTGGATTTATGTACATATATAGATAAGTACAACTAATACAGTAATAATTTATAATGTAATATGTACAGTATACTAATTGCTTTTCTATTATTTAGGGTACTACGTATAAATTATTTTCTGTATAAATAAATTATTAGCACTAGAAATTTAAGTCAGATTAAAGCACTTCTTTATTTTAACTGCTAAAATTTTCAAAACTCCTACGATTTTTAATGCCAATATAAACTTCATTACATTTTATTGAATTTATTGAAGAACAAAAGAAATAGGCGAATCTAATGAATCATTGAATAACTCTAACAAATTCCATTTTGCTGATAAATCATCTGCTGGGTGAGTAGTATGCCCACCAAATTCAAATTCAGGTAGTTCATCATCTACAACTTCACTATTCTCTAACCGATTTTCATTATCTAACATTCCAATCCAGTTCTCAATTACATTTGACCAATTCTCTTCTTCATCGGAAGATTCATCCTCATCAGTTACGCCTCTTTCAGTCACTTCGGTCATTTCGGTTACTTCGGTCGCTTCGCTTACTTCAGTCGTTTCAGTTACTTCAGTCGTTTCGGTTACTTCAGTCACTTCACTTGGCGAATTATCAGTGGTTGGTGAACAAGTTTCATTGTCACTTACATATGATTCTTCCAATTCTTGCGCAAAATCTTCATTATCATCCTGAGATCGAATGGGAACTGCGATGTGAATTCTTTTGTATTGTCATTCAGATATTTCAATATCACTACGTTTTCGCTTGCTTAGTATATCACCACGCAATTGGCTCATTGCTAGCACTTTTTCATACTTAAAATAACAAATCTAAATTAATACCATGAAAAATTAAAATAAAATAAATATTTGTACATACTGGCAAACGATTTCGGCATTTCGTATGCAAAAAACCCATAGTTGACCATAACCTTTCAACCGAAGCCGAATTAACGCATATTCCAAATAATTGTAAAGCTAAACGAGACAATTCTGGCACAATACCCTTTGCTGAATCCCAGAAATCGATAACATTTTCATCAAATTGATTGTAAGTCTCTTTATTAAAAGGAAATACTTCCCTCTGATATGATAAAAATTCACGTAAAATATGCATTGGTACTTCCTTGAACCATACATGGTAATAATAATACAACCACTGACTAAAATGTGTATAGGAAAGACTGGTAATGCGAGAAGAAAACCTGGAAAGCCGATATTTCGGATGCAAAACGAATGATAGTAGGAGTAATGGTTGTTCCTATTGAGCCCACCGTTTTTCTAATCGGGCAACCATATGATCTGCAAAATCTTCATCTTTATGGTTTGAAAAAACCTTAATAAGCTATCCAAAACAATGTACGATTTCGTATAGTCTCGCAACATCTTTCTGGAGTTTATTTAGCACACAACACAAAGGAAATAACAAATCCTGAAGTTCACAAAGTTGATCCCAAAAATTGGAATTTTGTATGATTAATATAATATCGGATTGAAGCATTCTGCTTGCATTAGAATTTTCTGTCATAAATCGTTGGCGTGAAAGTCCACTCCGAGAAGTGCTAACTGATCCGATTCTAGTAGGTGAAAATTTTGTTGCAAGTGTCTAATTAAATAAATACATAGAGCTTTATTAATGGTTCATAATTGGCGCCAAAATTTTCTTTGTAAAAAATTTTAATTTATTTATAAAATATATTACCTTAAGCGCAGCCTCGGTTTTTAATATAGAATGAAAGCAAAAGTAAATGCTATTCCAGCGTGTCTCAACCGGGGAAAGAAGAGAGACAGTTTGTCCATAACATGACCTTTGCTCATCTTGTAGTAACCCAGTGAAATAGGGAGACGAATGAAAATAGCTTACAACGCGTATTGCGTTTTTCAATGTTCTTTTATATGCATCAGATTCTTTGAATATATCACCAACAACTAAGTTCATTTGATGGGCCATACAAGGTATAAAAACCTTATTAGGATATTCAGTTCTTAGTTGTCGTCTATATAAAGAAAAAAAAGTTTATAATAATCATTAAAAAATAATTCAGATGCATATCTATAAATATAAGCACATTAATATATACTGTATTTAAGCATACCTTGCCGCTGCATACTCCCCAGCAGAATCTGATACGTAGCAGTTAATTCGAATACCTTCCTTCTCTGCATTATCCATTACACTTTTAATAAGAATTTTTACATTTTCGGTTTTTGACCGTTGATTACTGATATTACATGCGTTCCAAATTAAAGGTATACCCTGAGAAGTAATTAAGACAACACCAAAAAGGTGCTCCTGTTTTATGTTTTTCCAACCATCGAAGGCTGCAGTTACACCAACCCCATCTGCACGTGTACATTCTAAAATATCTTCAGCTAACTTCGTTGAAACCTTTGGAAGAATTCGACTACTTATCGCCCGCTGATTAGGTAGTGTCAAAGTTGGCATTATAAAATGAAAAAGATCTTTCGTTTCTTGGTTTTCCATAAAAGTAAAAGAGAGACCATTTGATACAATCATACGTAAGATCAAATTCTCGAAATGCCATTTATCCTTTTCAGATAGTTGACGTATAATACAATTATCAAGAGTTAATTGTCTTTTTTTTGAAGTAGGGGAGCTTGCGGATGGAGTAGATTTATTAGACGATAAAATGGATTCATTAGTTGATAATGATGTCTCAGAAATAGTGGTAAAAATTTCATCTTCGCAATCAGAAACGTTTTTGCCTGCTATTAACAATAATAATTAATATATTGTACAAGCACCTATAAAATGAACGATTTAATATAATTACCTTTACTAGTTTTCTTTTTAGAATCTTCAGGTACCGAGCATGCAAGAATCTCTAAAACTTCGTCCGCTGCATATTGTTCTTTAAAATTTGGGCAATTTCGAAGATGACTTCGACATAATTTCGCCTTATTGGAAACAAAGCATTCAGGCTTCGTAATCGCCACAGGTAAGGTATATTTTCGTACACATGAAAGGCAGACCGCCTTCTTATTCGCTTTTGGATTGTCAGGTGTAACCAAGTGAAAAAATTCCCGGAAGTTATGATTTTTCTTCCCCATTGTAAAAAAAAGTTACGGATATTACACATACAAATTTCGCGACACTCTACGTATTTAACAAGATGTATAAGATATCCAACGTGATATTGCAGCAGGAATCTTATTTCCATTTATGAAAGCCTTCTTTTTTTTCCTTTTTTTTCTTTTTTTTTTCTTTTTTTTTTCTTTTTTTTTTCCTTTTTTTTTTCTTTTTTTTTTTTCTTTTTTTTCTTTCTTTTTTTTTTTTTTTTTTTCTTTCTTCTATTTTCCTCCTCTTTTCGCACTACTAACTACTATATATCTACAAGTTTTGGATTATTGCTTATGATGTATGATTATTACTTATTAAAATTTTCAAGAGAGTAATTTTAAACTCAATAATTTGTTGTTAGGATTGAATTTTACATCTTTACTTATTATTTATTACGTAAAAAATAATAAAAATCAGATCTTATTTTCAACATAAGAACGTAATTGTCATCTTATATATTTTGTACAGTTCAATTATGAGCCATCAAAAACAATCGCTTTAATTCATATTATTCATTTTGTACATGATTTCCCGTAATACAGTACATACATGCAGGGTTTAAAATTCCGCACAAGTATTGTTATTCTATTTTTTGTGCATTTTGCACAGCCCATTATTAATTTTGTGCAGATAACAATGCACAACGAATTTTTAACACTGCATACATCGTTTTCCGTGTTCAAATGTCATAGCGATTTTAGTGCTTGATTAAAAAAGGTTATAACATTACAGAAACGTAGTGGCTAGACCATTATTGACTTAAACCCATGGTATTTAAAATTAGTCACGGCTTGACTAATTAGCTAAGTTAATTCATGATTCACAAATTAGACTCAAATCTAGAGATGCGATCCGTTCAATAATTTATGTATTATCTATTTTTAGATAATTGATTTTAGAGTAAGATCGTCAAACGGATCGCATCTCTACTCAAATCGTTTAATCAAGTTAATTTGTTCATGTTTTAAATTTTAAATAAACGATTTTTTGATTTGTAAATATCAACGATTAATTGTTGTGACAAATTTAGATATTTATATGTAAAAAAGTTTAGTACGTATGCACATTCATTATACTGATATGCTAATTTTAAACATATTTAGTATGTAATAGCAATAGAAGATTTAAAGCTAAAATTAGAGCAGAAAATCGGTGTATATAAAATTACTGCGTATAGAACTGTACCAAATTATAGTATATTAATATATGCTAAAAATTTTGCTATGAATAACTTACACACTTGTGAATACGTTCAGTACAATCTAATAAAAATCTCAATTTTGGTTAGATCATCTCTAAACCCTGATTTGCTATGAAAAAACCCATATGTGATATTCAAAAATTATATGAAAAGCATTACGCAGGTTTTTCGTGGCCAATAGGATATCAATTCTATATATAAAAATGACCCAATGACCAAATGACTGCGGTCATTTGGAAATGACCGCAGTCATTTGGTCATGAGTCATTTTCAAATGATCTAAAATTTGAATGACCGATAATGACTAGTCATTTTGAAGTCATTTGAGGTCATCTGAAAAATAAGCAAATGACTAGGTCATTTACCATCACTGACTCTTCACTTGATCTTATCTTCTTAAATAAACTACAATCTATTACAATACTACCTCTGATATTTATAGATAATACTGTTTGGCATTGTGAATCAAGAGAAAACCTTCAAGTGATTCTACAAGATATCTCTAAACTTTACTAACTCAATAATATTCAAGTAAATCTACTCAAATCAGATCTTCTTTATATATCCAAAACCAAGATTCCTCAAACCAATACTACTTCTAACTATTCCTTACTCTTCAAAAACTAACAAATTCTACTTCATAAATTAGATAAAACTATAAGATACTTAGGTATCTTTTTGAATAGAAATAGTTCTTCTAAATCTATAATCAATATCATCATTAACAAAATAAATTAATTCACATATCTTATTAAATTCAAAAAACTCCTTCCTATATATATATCAAAATTATTTAATATCATCCTTTTACCAGCAATTAAATACCTCTTCCAAATCTGTTCTTTATCTCAGAAAAAAATTAATTAACTATCAAGCATTCTAACAAAAAAATACTAAACATAGCCTTTATCTATCAACAAACACAAACAATGATATCCTCACTAATCCCCAACTTTTTAACATACCAACACTTAATAAACTACTTCTACTAACAAACAGTAGTAATATTAATAGATGCCTCAACTCAAATACTCTTCTAACTCAAATTACTCTCTCACATATCAAAGAATAGCTAACTAAGATTTGGCAACTAACTCTGACAAAAAAAATCATTCTTTCAAACTAAAGAAAAATACTAAACTTTACAATTATTAACCAACTAATTTCACTATACAAAAATGATATATCACTTAATAACCTCTCCTTTGATGATCTACAAAATATAAACCAAATGTATTAACTCAACTCTATATACAACTTCTTCTCAAACTCTAATACTATGATAATTCTAAGTCTTAGAAATAACCAAATTCTATTCCTTGAACAACTTCTTACTGCAGATAATCAATTCCTTCTTTTATAAAAAACTATTTATTTCAGAACCCATAAATCTCTTTGTAGCCCAACTCCTAAATAGTACAAACAATTAGCAGATCAAGCAATATTATTACCTATACTAGAAATCTGGTCTAATACTAAACTCAATCTAATAAATCTTTTTCTAAATACTCTAAATCTAATCACCTTATAAAACCCAAACAAAAACTACTAGTCTCTTTATATTTCTCACAACAAACTTAAAATTGACAAAATAACTAACTACTCAATAACCCAAACAATATTTCAAAACTAACAACTTATTCTCTCTAACTCAAACTCAATTTATATCTTATCTATGCTCACTAAAATACAAATTAATTACAATCAAACAATTAATATAAAGTGCAAAACACAAAAAGAAAAAAACTAATTCAAACTCTCAATCAACTAACAAGAATTACAAGTCTTACAAAAAATCTACTATACACTAACTAACTCTCCAACTCCTACTCTACTCGAATTAATTATCTCCTCATCTGATATCTCTCTAATTCAAAACACAATTACTAATCTAATTTACCAAAACTAACTCATAAATCTTCACAACCAAATTCTACTACTAAACTCAGAAACTTTTCATTTTTATACAGATGTATCAATCAAATATTCACAAATACCAAACATCAAAACTAGTATCACATGGATACTTCAAAACAATACTCAAATAAAATTTAATATATCGATACCTCATGCTCCAAATTCTACAAGAGCTAAACTATCAGCAATTATTTACCTCTTCTTAACATTACTATCAAACAACAAAATTTATCTACATTTAGATAATCTATTAGTAATTCATATACTCAAAAACAACTTACCTTATAACTATCCAATACAAACTAAATTAAACAACTAGAATATTATTCATATTCTTAATTACCTTATTCAAAAAAAAAATATCCAATTTACTATTCACAAAACTAAATTATATTCAAAAAATTCTTTTCATAATATCACTGACTCATTAGGTAAACAAGGTACTAACAAAATAGAAATTCAGCTTAATACACAACTATTCCAACTACCTCTTTCCTTTGCATAGAACCAAATACTCCTACCACTTAAAATATATAAATTTTGTACAAATATTCTCTCAATTCAAAACTTCAACAAACTTATACAACTCAAAACATTTCAAAATCTATAACCTTTCAATATTCTTCAACTTACTAACATAATCAATTCACAAAATGATAACTATAAATTCTATTCTCTCAAAAACAAAATTATATTAAATAATTTACTAACAATAACAAACTTAATTACTCACTATTCTAACTTATACTTTATACTAAACTATACATTTTGTAACCAATACAAGGATACTGAACACATACTTTTCTGCATACTTCACAAAACTAACTTATATAAAATACTACTTAACCAAATAACAAATACTTTAAATATACTAAATTTAAATAATACTTCTTTTCAAACTATTTTACAAATAATTATTCATAATAGGTCTAGTGATCTTAGTATAGTGGTTAGGTTGCCAGACTGCTATGCAAAAGGTCTGAGGTTCAAATCCCACTGTCAATGAATTTGAATAATTACTCAGACCTTTGTATCTAACTTACAGTAAACTCTGCTCATTTCTGAAGGTTACAATCCTGTAAATCACATTATACCAATATTAATTAGATATTGGAAATGTAATACAATACTCAAGTTACATTGCATGAATAAATCTTGATAGAATTTACGAGCAGAGACCTGCATGATAAAAATTCCAAGTTTAGTAAAGTAGTACAGATTTTAACAGTCAAGCCAGTTAACGCCTGATCTAGTGAAAAATCTGAGTACAAAGGATATGAGATTGATAGATGCAAGTAAGTTTACTGTGTAATACAGCCTAGTGCCTTGCATTAGCAGCAACACCAACTTAGCTTGGTGGCTAACTAGATTGGGAAGATCTACTTCATAAAACATCTGACTGGAACTTGAAGGACTATATCAGGTAGATAGCTATGGCAGAAACTAGGTTTGTATGAACATCGACAAGAGTCTAATTCAGGTAAATCTGTGAAATAGGCATATGACTACTCTGGTAGGAATTACTTCTAAGGTTAACTAGAGCTCTGCAGCTCACAATATATTGGGCATATGCATCCTAAGAGGATCTAAGCTGTGCAGAAAATAGATCTACGGATGAACTAACTGGCTTAAGCAGTTAGTCATAGTAGTGATATTAGTTTGAGATGGAAGAAAAGTTAATGATCAGAGTGTTTAAATAGGTAACTCATAGGCGAGTTGCAGATATGGTAGCATAGTGTAGAACTAACAGATAGTCAATCATCTATATAGCAGACTACTTAAATTAGACAATGATTAAAGTTATACATGTAGCTTGTTGTACACTCATCATGTGATTGTAAAACCTTAGAAAACTATTCATGTGATAGTTTTGTAATAACAAACTAATAAAATCTAATCAGCATAGAAGTAGCCTTAATAACATAAAAAAAAAAAAAAAAAAAAAAAAAAATAATTATTCATAACAACAACTCTCAAAACCTAACAAATACTTTTATACTCCTTATTAAAAGTATCATTCAAATAATTAACTACAATCAAATTAATTCTTTAATCAAAAAAACAACTAACAACTTCTTTATCAAGCTTTCTAACTCTTTACTTCTCTGGTTCAACAATAAAATCTGGAATAACAGAAACCAAATTCACTATGAATAAGAAACTACTCATAGTATTTCCAAAAAAATTAAAAAAAATACAAACTGAATATATCTTCCTCAATTTATATCCAACTGAACTACTACTACAACTTATAATATTAATATAGATACTTATATTCAAAAATGTTTACTCTAAAACTTTTCTATATATAATTGCTTTTTCTAATTAATCTTCCTTCTTTCCTAAAGGTCTCCCTTAACCTTCTTTATAGTCGATAGTAATTTTTATTTAAATTAGCTAGTAAATAAAAAATGAAGGTGTAATATCACATTAGATACTTTACTGAAACCTATATTTTTTGCTAAATATGATTAATATATAGCTATTATATATTTACTATATTATTAAAATA
>CAJVPM010000013.1:0-33606 GCA_910592325.1 Scutellospora calospora | reverse complement strand
TAATGTCAAAATTTGTCTAAATTAAATTGTCTAAATGTCTAAATTCATTTTTTAATAGTAATTTTTAAAAAAATAACAAAGTCAAAATTGCCTAAATGCCTAAATGTCGAAATAATTTCGACTAACAACATTAAGTAAACCTAAAAGAGATCGAAAAATAATCACTCGGCTAATTTTTAATTAGAATTTATGATCGAATCGATCAGTTCTAGAAAAATATGTATCCGATCCACCTGATGACTTGGGTCGATTCAGGTTCGGTTCCAGTTTGGGTCTGAGGGTCTGAGGAACACTATTTATATCTTCAGCTCGCTAAGAGTGAAAAAGAATATGGGATCTTTGCTAGGAAAATGACCTTCCGAGGCTATGTGGATTTATGAATAAAATTTAAATTTGCCAGCAATTCAGTAATCCGATTTGAATAAACTTTTTTTTTTATTTCATTGATTATACTAGGCTTTATGAAATAAAAAAAGGTTTATTCAAAATTGGATTACTGGATCACTAGCAAATTTAAATTTTATTCATAAATCCACATAGCCTCGGAAGGTTATTTTCCTAGCAAAGATCCCATATTATAATTGTTTAACCTGTATAATAAGTTATAGTTGCCCCGGACTTAAAAGAAGTAGGTCCAGAAGTATAACATACTAACCTGTGATAATACAAATGATCTAAATAACAAACGGCAAAAGTATTGAACATAAATAGAAACCAAGCAAATTGTTAAAATTTTTTCTAAACTTTAAGCTTAAATAACTTGACAACAACTTACAATATTCAAATTAAATGATTTTTAATTCTACAGACTTTTAAAATTAAAAAAAGCTCTAAATCATTGAATTTAATCAAGTTATTTAAGCTTAAAGTTTTTTGTATTAGAAACCATGAGAAAGAATTATATTTAACCATTATCTATTCATAATGAATATATACAGATATATTAATAAAATAAAGGTCTAAATATTATCAAAAATAGGAAAAAAAAAAAGTTTTTATAAAATCGCATTAAAAAATGCTTATCTTTTTTAACTACTGTTAATCATCGAAATTTGAACACAGTTAATTTGCCTTTTATTCCTTTACGACGTCCACTACCATCACTATTATTATTATTATTATCAGTTTCAACCTCATGTTGTGATAAACTCCTACTCCTTTCTTTGTTTTTTTTCTTAAATTTATTAGTATTAAATAAAATTCCTTCATCTTCAATAATATTTCCATCCAAACTATTATTTCCTTGAACATTACTTTTACTTTCAAAACTTTCTGTAGATGTCAAAATTTTTTCTTCAGTTGTTTGAACTAATTGTCGTTGTTGAACTTCTTTTAATAAACTTGAACTCGAATCACTCTTTTTTCTATTATGACGTATTTGTGACAAAGATGAGTATTGTGGTGTTGTTGTTGTTAATACATTCGTAGGTGATAATAATCCACTACGAATTTGTTCAATAGCTATGGTACATCGTTGTTTTAAAACTTTAACAAATTCATATTTTTTAAATTTATCCGGATTATTATGAACAGATACATTAGAATCTGATGATGATTTTGAAGTTAATGATACATTACTATCTCGACGTGCCATTATACCACGAGATGTTGGTCTTGGACCTTTTAATACCCATTTAAATTGTTCCATGGCCGATGATTGATCTCCCAAATGTTTATAAAATAGTTCACCAAGCTATTAAAAAAAAAAATTGTATTAAGATTTTATATTAGATTTTTTTTTTTTCATTATTACATATAGTAATGATTCTAATAATAATAATAATAATAATAATAATAATCGAAATTAATATAAAAACTTACTTCATATTTACAATAAGGGATAACCCAAGTCTCATTAAAAATTCCAATTTCAAAAGTTAAACATTCATTAAATGTAGTTTGAGCAACTGTAGGATCATTATTAAGGAATTTTTCAAACACTCCACGAATGAGTAGATAAACTGCATTTATATCTGGATCAGTTGGTTTTGGAACTTCCTGTAATAAAGTATATAAAAACAAGATGATGAGAAAATAAATTAAACCTTTCAAAAAAAAATAACGTAATTACATACCATCCATATTGTTTCCAACATATTTGCCCATCTTTTTTTTAATTCCAAAGACATGTAGAAAATATCTCTTCGAAGATACAGAATGATGAAAATCAAGAATGGGGAACCCGAATTTTTGTTAATATTGGCAGAATAACGACCAGCAAATTTATTATAACGATTTGCCTAAGAATAAGAACAATTATTTTTGGATTTAATTAATTAAAAAGATTATTAATAAAAAAAAAAAAAAGATTACTGTAATAAAAAAATTACCTTTGGTTCTTTTTTATCACTAGAAGTTCCATTTCCAAATCCTACAAACCCACTTGCGTTAGTTCCTAACAACCCAATACTACCAGCAATACTAGTACTGTTATTCTCTACTGGAGGATTAGTCATTGCTTGAGTTTGTTTTAACACATCTAATGCTTCCATAGTTATAAATTTTCCTCCTGATTTAATCATAAAGTAACATCCTGCCAAACATAGTCCACAAAATGGTCTTAATTCGAATTCAAAAAGTTGTAATAAAGCTTTCTCTTTTTTTGTACTTCCATCACGGGATGTAAAACGAGTAGAATCTTTCATTGATCCTTGAAGTCTTATTGATCCTTTTTGTCCTGTGAAAACTATAGTGTTACCATAAAAAAGTAATTCAAATATTTCTTTGGCAGCTGAAATATCTAAATTTATTAAATATGTCATCCCCATTTCAAATCGATAGTGTGTACTGGTGGCATTAACATTTTCACAACTTTTGACACCAGTTGCTATATAATTTAATGCTTCATTAATATTGCCTGTCTTACGAGCTTGTTGACAAGCCATAAATAAGAATGGTGAACTGTTTCTGTTAATAATAATAATATTTGTATCTGTAAGTGTTAATATCTTTTAAATAAAATCATTTTAAAGAAAGGATGATAATCATTCTACTCACGGGTATTTATTAACGCATTCCTTTGCAATAATACCAGCTCTGGTTAATGACGGTGTAGCGTCAGCAATTCCTCGAGGTAAGAAAAGGTAATTTATGAGAAGAAATAGTGCAGCAAAAGGAGCTTTTTGTTTAGATAAGGTACATTGGAAAATTTTAATTAATATACGTGAGTATATATATTTTTTTTAAAAAAAAAATTGATGCGATTCACTATTACATAATTCATCCTACCTCGAGTACTATCACGAGAATAGCAATTTTCCAACATGTGAATAGCTTGCACTCGATCAGCGTTAAACCCAAATGCTTTTAGCATAGACAAAAACGAGCCAGGAGCCTACATATATAAACATTTTAAGCAATTACATAAAAATGATATTTATTAAAAAGGAAAAAAAAAAAAAAAACTTACGATTGAAACAATAAAATAAAAAACTCCCATTCCAAATTCGAAACAATCCTCAATATAAGGATCAACTTTTATTGAACTAACAGTGTCATTTACACCACCGGATCCCTCTTGTGTATGACCACCAAATCTAACCATACTAGTTATCCCTCCGAGACTCCATCGATTACTATTTGCACTGCTAGATTCATTTTTCTGTAAATTTTTATTTGTTTCTCCTTTTATTCTATCAATTTCATCTCTAACTTTGGAGTAAAATTTCCATGCTCTACGTAAATTTAACGCGCCTTTAATCTCGCTACCACCGATAACTTGTAAAACGGATCGGAAAAGAAGGACATCACCCATAGCCAATTCACAATCCCATCGATAATTTGTTCGAAGTGATGCAAATTCGGCTTCATCTTCGCTAGGTGTACTAATTGGCTTTATATCTGTTTTCCAAATATCTGATATAAACATAGTAAATGTTGTTTCCTATAAAAATTTATATTATTACGTATATTTATAATCTGTAAAAATAAAAACATTTTTTTTTTTTTGACCACATTTTAATTAATACTTACAAAATCGTCTTTGTTCTCACAAACCTTTGTGGCCAATTTTTCGGCCTCATTTAAAGAATTTATTAACTCTGGATCTTGATTCTCTACAGTTTGTCCTGTCATTAAATGTTTAACTAATTGAACTTCGGCAAAAGCAACACACCATCTTGGAATCCCATCCTTATATCTCATCAATATTTCTTCTGCCTCAACAAATTCATTATTCCAACTTTTCTTTATAGCTAAACTATATTTTTCAGATAAAATAGTTTCTCTCTTATTATCATCCTTATTAACATTAACATCCTTATTAACATCACTTTGAGAATCATTACTACTTTTTTGATCTATAACTTTAGTTTTTTCTAATAAATTTTCATCGTCTAATCCAACAGGAGTATTGGTAAATAGCATTTGCAAAGAATTTGAAGCTTCACGCGAATGTGCGGGTTTTATATGAATAGATGGATCAATAACAACATTTTTTGTGATAGAACGCATTGTATTCTGGTTAGATTTGGATATTTCTTCTTCAATTGGAGGTAATAATGAGTCCGTAATCTCAGAAGAAATTTGTTGATTATAAACGGGTTGAATATTAATTACTTTTTGTTCATCATGAAAATTTTGAACAGATTTTAAATTTGTAAATTCTTCAATATTATCATCTTGTTTAAAATTTTGATTTAAATCATCATCAGTTGACGCTATAATTGGCGCACGAATCGCTAATGGAGATGAAAATTTTGGTGTAAAAGAATTGCGATTTATTGAAGGTAAATTGGTTTCAATAATTATAGGATTTTTTGATAATGTAGATTCTGAATTTGCTTCTGACAACGATATATTTTTATCATCATTTGTAAGTGTATGCGATGAATTATCTGAATACGGATCCACCTTTGTAGCTTGAGCAGTTGGTGATTCAGAGTTGAAAGCCATTGTTAACAAACTTGTACGTGGTGACATGATAGGCATCGAGCTACTAATAGGGATCATTACATCAAATTTAGAAGAATCATTACTTTGTTCAACATCAAGTATGATTTCATTATTATTTAAAGGAAAATTCTTAGTTTCATTTTCAAGTTCATCTTTAGAATGAATGCTTTCCAAATCAACTTTCTTCCTTTTCAAAGTAGACCATTTACCATTACCAACTGGGGCGCTTCCAATAATTTCAGCATCAGCATATCTATCCAAAACATCATCATTATCATCATGGTTATTACCCATTTCGCTAGGATATTTTACAAATTTTTTATGACGAACACGACCATCAGCTGGTAGTTCATTATTAAAAGATATTGAATTATCTAAATCATTTTCGGAATCACCATTATCATCAGATGAAGAAACTTCCAAAATATCTTCATGAGGTGGTTTAAAATATACACCTCGACGATCTTTAACACTTCCACCACGTCCAGCAGAAAAAACGATTAATCCATCAATATCATCATCATCATCATTTACTAGGAGAGAATCATCATCAACATTATATTTTGCAGGGGCTGAACGAACAGAATCATTTCTTTTAATTTTCTCATCAAGAAATTGATAATTAAATGTTTCATTATCAAAATTCTCTTCAGAAATATCATTATCAAAATTCTCTTCAGAAATATCATTATTCTTATACTTTTTCGAAGATAACTCTTCTTGAAATTTCTTTTTTTTACTACGTTTTAAAGATCTTGCACTTCCAACCGAACTTGTAGTAGAAGCAACTATCGGAATTGGTAATGAAACAGTAGAAAAAGAAAAATCTCTATTTATAATATTTGTATTTGAAATTCTTATAGTATTATAACCTTGTCTTGATGCAATATATTTAATAGTTGAATTAGTTATTCCACCATCATCAATAAATGAATTAATATCATTACTATTATTAAAAATTGAACCATAATTTCTTGAATTTGTATTAGTTGAAGAATTTCTAAATGTATTCATAGGACTACCTAAATCTTCATTTATCATATTTCTTTGTTCTTCTTCAAAAAATATATTACTATTTCTTAAGAATGAAGAATTATTACGATTATTTACATTAATAATTATATAACTAATCCAATATAATTGAGAGAATATAAAAGATGAAACAAGAATTAAAATATAATGACTTTCTATCGGATGTTTATGTTGAATTATTAAATTTGATTGAAATATGATATATAATGATGATAACTTGAATAAAAAAAAAAAATACATTATTAATAACATTATTAAAAATTGATTGTGCATAAATTACAATAATATACATTACATACCACACATGAACATCCAAGAATCCACCCCAATCCTTTGATCCCAACGAATGAAAATATAGCAAGTGCCACAATTATTCTAAAAATCCCTAGACTAAGGAGATCCCAATGGATTTTATTATCGATATAAGTTGAGGTAATGGTGCATGTAAGCATTATAATCAAATCAAATATTGAAATTAAAAATAGTAATATAATGTATTTAGGTTTCTGAGGAGGAGGTCTTGCCACAGATAATAAAAGAAATGGGTCAGGTTCATCACTAGAATAATCATCGCCATCATTTAAGAATAATGGCTCATGCTCATTAACAGTTTCCATTCCAGGTGAAATGTTAATCATAAAATAAATTCGTTATTTTTTTTTTTGTTGGAGGGCTTACGAAACAGTGGTACGCCGAGTACCTAAAAAAAAAATCCTCTTTGAGTATGAAGTCTATTTATGAAATGAGTATTCAATGAATCTTTTTAAAATTGGTTCTATGAAAAAATATAAAAATCATAAAATGACTATATAATTGAAGAAATAATAAAAGGGTCGTGACCACTGAATCGAAGAGACTCTCCAACAATGTCAAAGTAGTAAAGCAGAAAAAAAAAAAAAACGACTAGACATTTTGCATAATTTAATGTAACACTATAAAAATTCGGTTTGAATATCCCGTACGACCAGTACCATACCAGGTTAAATTAGTGTTAGACCAACATTACAAACGTAGTTAATAGGGGGTGAAAAGAACGAAAATTTCCCCTGAAATTTCCTTTATTAAATATTTTTAATCGTCATAAAACTGATAGTAAATGTCGATTTTAATGTAGGTTGCAAATCTGGCGTTTGGCGTATTGTTCCAATTTTGGAAGACGCGAATTTTTGTTTTACGCAATCATTAACCGCGAAATATTAAATTTCATATTTAAATTATCATAAAATTTTGATTACAAATTTTCTTTACTGATATATGTTTTAAATTTGTCAACAATTTAAATCAATTGATAAATTTATTTTTTCAATAAAATTAATTTATAATTTGTAAATGTATATACAGTATTTTATTATGAAGAGGTTCTCGCTCAAATTTCATTACAATATTAGATATACGTAATATAAGTTAATCCAATATAAATGAGTGCGTAGGAAGTGAATCTTACCACTGTAGCGTAGAGCTTGGATCCGTTATCCGTTGAATATTGAATTTAACCGTGATATCCATTAAAATTTAATTTGATAACGGATAACGGATCCAAATCCTATATTAGCGGACTTTAGTCTTATATTATATAATACGACAAGTATACTACAGTGACAAAGATTCACTTCTAGACTTTCATTCCGCAACACTAAAAGATATAATTTGGAACTGTCGTATCGGTATTTAGTGTTCAAGTATAATTTTTTATTTATGCTTAAAACAATTTCAGCAGTAAGTTACTAAATAATAAATATTGATAGTTTATGCTCAAACTTACCGATAAGTTACCACTAATAACCCGAATTTCAGTCAAAAAAATAATAATAATAATAACTTGTGTTTAAGTAATAAAGAGTCTTTTATTAATCTTTTTTATAAGTCATCATGTTTGATATCGTAATAGAGATGCAGACGAAACATGTCGTAACTGTTAGGACATAAGGTTACGACATAACGATAAGCTGTAACTAGTTACGGCATAGCCGTAATAGTTTCACCTGCATTTCTATATCGTAAGCAAAATTTAAATTGCAAAATATATCATGATATATATTACTTGCTCTAAATTTTGAATTATCTTAACTAGTTATTTTTATAATATATTGCTTATACTTTATATTTTTGAGATAGAATTTAAAATTCTATAGTAAACTAGAAAATAACTTTTGCGTTTAATAAAAAAAAAAGTTCTCTCACAAAATTTAATATATTTTATCTATTCTTATAATCAAAAAAGCATCTATAAGAAGTTTTGTTATTCTGAATATTTCGTTTTATCTTTTATTGAATTCGATATTAATTGAAATTTATTAGATGTTAAACATGTGGTTGTGAATTTTTTTCTGTCACGACTATTCTATTATCGTCATATTTTGTTGACAATTCTAAATTCTAATCCTTTGCATATTTATTTATTTATTTATTTATTAGAAATGTGCAGTAACAGACATCGCATACTATTAAGTAAAATTATACCTTCCTTCGTTATGATTCGAGCAATAACCAATAAAGTTATAACTTAGATAATTATTATTATTATTTTTTTTACTTAAACTCGATTTTATAATATAGCGAGTTATATAAATACCTATTACTTGTGAATCTCTATCGTTTTTAGAATTTAAATAAATCTCAAAAAAGTTATAAAACTATTTAAATAAATCTCAAAAAAGTTATAAAACTATTTAAGCAATTTTATTGATTATTATTTGATTCAAAGTTTTTTTTTTTAAAGACCATTTTAAGGATCATTCAATTTGTAAATTATTTTCTATGAACTTTTTAAAAAGACATATTAGAGAATATTTAATTTTTATTAAAATACAAACAAAATATATAATACAAAACTGTTAAAAATGTTCATTCATACAGTATAAATTGGTTGATTTAGTCGCCGGTTGGCAAACTAATTTAAACAATTTAGGTTTTGAAATTGTCCTTTTACGGGAAAATATGATCATAAGGAGGTGGTTGATCATCTCCATTGGGATTATTATATGAATTTTGTCCCTGTTGTTCGTTGCGATTATTATTTATATAAGAATTATTATAAGGTCGTTGTCCTTGATGTTTAGAAGAATCTGAAAATTGTCGTTCCTGTTGTCCAAAAGATCCATAAGAATGTTGTCCTCGTTGTCCAAGAGATTCAGGTGATTGTTGTGTGATTAAATTCTCATTAGATGTACTGGGATAACAGCAGCAACATGGTATAATGACAAAGAACGGAAGCGGGAAAATGAACAGCGATAACCAAGAAAATCCATTCCCAATTGTAACTTTGTATACCGTATCTCCAAAGCTTTGCTCGACCTTAATATTATATTTATACATATATGATTCATTAAGGAAACTAAAATGATACTTAGGCGAACTGAATAAAGGAACATCCCAAGAGATAAAAAATTTGCTTGAAAAATCATCATCAATAATAAACCCAACATATCCTTGCACTCCACCAAGAAAATGACTTGAGACACTAGAAATAGCTTCAGATTCATAATTTAAAAGTGTGTGTGGCATGCAGTCAATATAGACTCCATCTCCATCATAATAATCATGTGAAGTAACCCAACGACCATCTTCAAGATTTTCATTAACCAATGTCATCTTAAAGCCACTATTATTGATGAGAATAATGGAAGCACATCGTGAAAAATTTTCATTAGCAACTCGGTTCGCTAGATGAGGACAACAATTCTGGCTGTTTCCGTCTCGACAAAAATAATCTATATTTTGTCTTTCTGCTTCAATTGTATCATGCGGTGCGGAATAGGTAAAATGTAACAAGAAAACTAGAAATATCGAAAAATTTACAGACAGTTTATGATACATTATATGAATGTACCGTATAATTACATAAGTAGTTCTTTTTTTGAATTATAATTATTAATCCGTTTTTGTAAAACTTGACATCGTCATTTATTTCATTTTAAGGATAAAAAATTGGTCATTTTATTTGATTATGCCAATTTGGGGGTATTACCCGTTAAAGCAGTATATATGGGACCCCTCACAGCAAAAGGGGGGATGGGACAAAAAAAATTTTTTTCATAAAAATTTATAATTAGCATAATAAATAAAAAATTTGGTTTTTTGTCCTATCCCCCTTTTTGGGGGTCCCATATATCGATTAGTATAATTTTGTGACTTTACCATTTGTAAATTTTGTCACGTCCAGTGATGAAATTCAAACCTAGTACGTAGTTTCGGCACTTGCCGTATCCCAATTTGGCAAAACTATACCATTTTATTAACTTAGATTAGAATTTTGTCGTATCGGTATAGGCCAGGATTTTTGATGGCAATTTGGTGATTATTAAAATAAGGTGATAACGAAATCAAATAATATTATTTCGATCACAGCAACATAATGATATAATTTTTACTAATTAAAATCACTAAAAGACAAGAAAAAATTGTTTTTTATAGCGGCGGTTTCATAAGCATAATAAAACAACCAATCAATGGTTAAAATTATAAGCAGTTTCATAAATCTATAACTGATAATTAACCAATCAAATTCAATCATACAATCAGTTATATATTTTACTCCCGGAAATTACATAATATCACACGATTTAGAATTTTCTAAAATTTTGAATTTCCAAAACTAATTGTAATTTCCAGGCCTACCAAAAAATCAAATTTTGTTATACGTCATACAATTAAAGTTATCATAAAATTAATTGAAACCCAATTAATGACGAAATAATTTCAATTAATTACCATTTGCCACATAGTTGCGATGAATCATTATACGTTACAAATAAGGATTTACTAATTAATCGTATTAGTGAACTCTTATTTGTTACGCAAATAATTCATCACACCAAAATTGCAATTAATTGACTCATTATGATTGCGCCACCAATCAATTGAGTTCAAAAAATTGCAATCAATTGCCAATTATTCGGTAGGCCTGGTAATTTCTATAGTTTGGGTCTCATTACTAGTCACATCAAAACCACAAATGATAAAATCTTTGTATCATACTATCAATTCGAATTTCGATTAAAAGTTCATCATATAATGAGTTTCTATTTTATTTAATATTTTTTTACTTTTAGTTCTATGTTCTATGTTTTAGAAAATAATTAAGGAATCCATAATTTAGATTATTATTGGCGAGTAAAATTGGTAAATTTACAGTACAGCTAGGATTTTCACTGATAACTTTTTTTCTTGTAGTCAAAACAATATTAAAAAAGCCTAATGAATTGGTAATGTTCAAATCTATAATCTTTTTACCATAAAAAAAAAAAAAAGATTAGTTATATATCAATAATAATAAAGGTAATAAAAAAGGATATTCTAAATAAAATTTTTATTCTTTCACATTAATAAAACGATAATATCATTATTTCAGTAAATAAATGAGTAAGACTATATAGTATCAGATAATGTCATTTTTATTATTAATTTGATTATGGATAATTAAATACTCGGATAATCTTTTAAAGGAAAGTTTTAAACCATGTATAAATGACTAATATTCTCGGAAAAAATCAGTTTCCGAATTAAAAAAAAAAACCAATTTATGGATATTTTCGACATATTAGAGAATTCATTGTAGAAAGTACGATCATAATTCGATTTTTCTTTTTTTTTAATTTAAAAAAGATTTCGAGAAATTAAATTTAACAATTAATTGTTTCACTAAATACCAGAATTTCTATCGTATCTTCATGACAAAGAATAATTAATTCTTCGATTCATCGTTAACATATTATGTCGCGGCTGACGCTAAAATTTGGGGTCCCGATTTAAATCCATAAGACTGCTAAAATCCACATATGCTCTTTTATTAATAACCCTAATCTTAAAAAAAGACTATAAAAAGACCCTAAAAATTTTTAAAATTATAATAAAGTAGGTTAAAATTCCGCGACAAATGACAACATAACTTACGTGTAATATCTGACCCTGAGTATAGACGCTTTAAATTATTATTCAAAAGGAATATTTGATGATGTTCCCACTTCGTTTCGGACGCTAAATATCCTAACAAGGTTTGTTCATTAAATTTAGGGATGTTAATCAGTCCTTTGGGACCGAATCCTTTCAAGGATCTTATTCGATCCTTAAATCACATGATAGTTATATGGGACCTAAATCCTGGGACCCGGTCCCTTTATAATTTCAAGATCTGCATTCGGGTCAGTAAAGGCGGGGTTTGTAAATTTTTTTTTTTTTTTTATATATGGGCACGCCCACAGCAAAAGCAGGGAATGGGACTATATATTATATAGTCCTATCCTCTGCTTTTGCTGTAAGCATCACTATATATTGTTAGGTCCAACAACGTGATTCGAATAAGCTGCGGCTTATCACGTTTGATGCGAGTATGAAGATCAATTACTTGATGTCTCGGCAATTAATTCAATTAATTGAATTAACTAAACGAATTTATTGAATATAACGAAAAAGAGAGAATTCATAGTTTTAGGGTTTTATTTCATTATATTAGCTTTGATTAGGAAATTAGATAAAATGTATAAGTGCAATTTATTCGTTAAAATCAGTCATAATGAAAAATTATTATAAATAAAGGGCCTAATTGCCCCGAGAAAATTAAGTCTCGTTTGCTTCACTAATTAATAAATCCCAATTTTATTAAATAAATCACTCATAATATTACATAAATTACTGCTACACTAATATACTCTCTAAATCTTAAATTATAATTCGTTGTTCGTTTAACTCTTGCTCACGTGATCCAAACCATTCCGGACGCTTGAAACCCAAGTAACCCGAGCCTTAGTATCCCTCAGCCTAATCTAACACACCTCTTTCGTAAGGTTACCTACCCTTGGTTACGCGAGTTTTGGAAATAAATCTTGAACATAAAACTTAATCCTAAATATTAATACTTATTTACAATTGATTACCTAAATCATTTCATTCAGTTAGTGAGTATAATTATTAAAGTTAATTAGTAGAATTAAAATCATGAGTATAAATGCTTATTCATAAACACTTATCTCTAAATACTTATTTACGTTTAATTATCTAATATCCTTCAAATCATTTCATTCGTTTTAATTCAGTCGGTTAGTATAAAGATGATTTATTAACGTTAATCAGTGGAATTAAAATTCATAATATAAATACTTAATTACTTAATACACTTCAAATCTTATTAATTTAGTCGGTGAGTATAATGATTTATTAACGTTAATCAGTGGAATTAAAAGCATAAATATAAATACTTATCATAAATACTTATCTCTAATACTTATTTACAATTAATTAATTACCAAATACCCTTCAAATCATTTTATTCAGTTAGTGAGTATAAAGATGGTTTATTAACGTTAATCAGTGGATGAACATAAATATTTATAAATACTTACAATATCTCTAAATATTATTTACAATTACGGTAATTATTTAATACCTTTCAAATAGTAAGTGAGTACAAAGATGATTTATTAAAATTAATTAGTGGAATTAAAATTATGAACATAAATAATTATTTATAATTAATTAATTACCTAATATCCTTCAAATCCTTTCATTTAGTGGGTAAGTATAAAGATTATTTATTAACTAATAGTGAAATTAAAATCATGAACATAAATACTTATTTTTTAACACTTATTTACAATTAATTACTTAATACCCTTCAAATAATTTCATTTGCATTAATTTAGTCGGTGAGTATAAAGAAGATTTATTAATGTTAATTAGTGGAATTAAAATCATGAAGTTAAATACTTATTCATAAATACTTATATCTAATACTACTTACTTATTTACAATTAATTACCTATACCATTTCAAATCATTTCTATTCATTTAGTCCGTGAGTATAATTAATCTATAGAATTAAAATCATGAACGTTAATACTTTTTTATACTTATTTATAATAAATTATTTCATTTAGTTAGTGAGTATAAAGAGGATTTACAGTTATAAATATAAATACTTATTTATAAATATTATACTTATCTCTAAATACTTATTTATAATTAATCATTTAATACTCTTCAAATCAATTCATTCATATTAATTTAGTTTGTGAGTATAAATAGAAATATTTATTCATAAATACTTAACTTTAAATATTTATTTACAAATAATTAATTACCTAATACCCTTCAAATAATTTCATTCAGCGAGTAAGATAGTTTATTAATATTAATCAGTGGAATTAAATTATAAACATACAGTAAAAAATACTTACTATAAATATTTATTTACAATTAATTACTTAACTCTACAAATCATTTCATTCAGTGGGTGAGTATAAAGATAATTTATTAACATTAATCAGTAGAATTAAAATAATGAACATAACTTGTTTATGAATACTTATCTCTGGATAATTACTTAATACTCTTCAAATAGTGAGTAAGTATAAATATGATTTATTAACGGTAATCAGTGAAATTAAATCATAAACATAAGAAATACTTATTTATAAATACTCAATTATCTAATACTCTTCAAACTATTCACTTTAATTTAGACGGTGAATATAATTTTCAAAGTTTCAATGGATTTTAAAATAAATAATGATATAAAAAATTATATGATTACATAGGGATTCTATAAACGGTAAATGTAGACACTGTAATGAAAATAATACTCAACCAGCGTGGTGTATTGCGTGTGATCCTGACATTACAGCACGTGGATGGACAAGTGGAAACAAATATCTTGATTATTATATTAGAGAATTTCAATTTAGAGCCTGGGGATATGAAAAGACAATTGAATGGATTCCGTTTGATAGATTATCTGACGTTAAAGAAATTGGCAAAGGAGGATTTGGCACTATATATTCTGCAACTTGGTTGGATGGCATACGAAAAATTGATGGTAATGAAAATAATTATAAAAGAGTACGTGAAATATCCAATACCGTTGCGCTCAAGACTTTGTCTAGTAATAAAGAAAATAATTTTGATTTTTTGAAAGAAGTAAGTTAATTCGTTGCTTAAATATTAATAAATTACTGTATCTAACAGTTAGAACTAATTCATTTTAAATTTACAAAGTTTAAAAGTCATATGACATTTAAATTAAATTATGGTAAACTTGCAGTATATGGAATAACTATAAATACAAAAACGAATGAATACTTGATGGTTTTTCAGTATGCTGATAAAGGAAGTCTTCATAAATATTTACTAAAAAATTTTAGAGAACTTACTTGGCAGGCTAAATTACGATCACTTAGAGATATTTCATATGAATTGAATAATATTCACACATATGCAAAGTATATTCATGCTGACTTTCACAGTGGTAATATTTTGCAAGTTCAATATAATAAGGAAAGTGTGCAATCATATATTGCCGATCTGGGATTGGCTAGAAAGAATGAAAGTATTTCAAATGGCGATATTTATGGTGTCATGCCCTATGTTGCGCCAGAAGTTCTATTAAGCAACAAACTTACACAAGCAGCTGACATTTATGGCTTCGGAGTTATAATGGCTGAAATGTCAACCGGACAAAGACCTTTTGATGGATGTACATTTGATACTGAACTTGCTATAAAGATTTGCAAAGGAGAACGCCCAGAGCTTGCTTCTGGAACTCCTGATTGCTATGTTAAATTGGCTAAGCAATGCATGAATTCGGATCCACAAAAACGGCCTAGTGCCGATAAAATTTTAAAAGAAATTGAAGTTTGGCTTAAAGAGATAGCAAGTTCATATGAAGAAAATGAAATTAAAAGGCAATTCTTAGATGCTGATATAGTCATTAAAACATTGCAAATAATCTCACCAAGCCATCCAGATGATATGTTTACTAGAAAAAATATTAACACTAAAACAATTTTGAATGTGATTAAAAAAGGTAATTTATTCTTTAATTTAATATTAAATTACTTAATATATACGTTTAAGAATAATAAAATCCTTTTTTTTATTTAGATTTGTCTCAAGTCAATTCTGCTCTAATTGGATATGCTATTCCTAATTATTTGTAAAGTTTTGGATAAATTAAATTATAATTATTATTATAAATATATGTTTAATAAATAAAATTAAATTAAACCGATGAAATTTAAATTAGCTTCGACTTGCAACCTGAATAATATATGAATTAAATTACTCTTCAACCTAAGTAATCAAACTTGATTTGAATTTTGTTCTAATAAGTAAATGAATGCTTTGTATTCAAAAGAAATTAAATATCCTTGACCCAATTATGACTTTTATGCAATCCATATTAATCAATTTAATTAAAGTGTTACCTGCATTGCAGAGATGCGTCAGTCTAGTCTGGCATGTTCTTGTCCTTAACGAGACCGTACCTCAAATTACGTTCCCAGCTCGGTCCCAAATGGTCTCTTTTAGAATTACATATACTTAAGTTTGATTGAGTAAAAATAGATAAATATATGTGATGTAGACAAAACTTAAGTTTTATTGAGTAAAAATAGATAAATATATATGATATAGACAAAATATCTCATTATCTGTTTATATAATATTGATATATATTATACTGTACCTGATTTTAGTATTATATTATTCTTTTAAAAGACCGATCCAAATTATAACTTTCGGTGCCATACGAATCTAAGTCATGTCACAGAAAGTGTCGATCTCGTGATTTCTAAGCCATTCTATTTATATATTTGACCATAAATATCGAAAAAAAATTAAGTGAATGAAAACAGAAAGAACGTCAGGCTTGCATATAATAAAAAAAAAAAAAAAAAAAAGAAGAATGATAACAAAATATCCAAGTAGTTATTTAAGAAAGACGGAAAAATCCGTTTCTTGGGATCAATATTATTTTTATAACATCTTTACTCGGTTTCCAAACATTAGTTACTGGGTTTACATATTATTGGCTAAAAACTATTGAACTAAAAACGAAAAACTAACAATTACAACAATAGTTACGAATTGATCATATAGACACAATAGCCAACCTCAAAATATTTCCTTTCCAATTAATAGTCATTCCCATTCGTAATATGATATATCGAATAATTTGTTACATCTGTAGCATTCATATATGTGACTAAAATGAGCTCGTTATACAGCGGATAAAAATTTAAAGGGACTTCTAGTACATTGTCAACCCAATAATTTAGGTATTGAATTCCTAAATCAACGTCGATTTCTGTCGTGCTTCCATTTAGATGAATAATACGTAATGATGATAACGACTCAACGCAGATATCATGACCAAGAGTCGTGTTTCTACGAATGATCTGAACTACAGCAGTTCTGTCATTATATAAAGAATATTTAGTATACGAGGTATTTGATTGGGTATTTTGGATTTTATACCACTCTCGATGTACTGTACGTAAAATTTGACGTGTCACACTCAGTAGGCAGTATCGCCAATAATATCAAAAAAACGCGCACGATCATTAAATTATAAGATTGAATTTCATATATAACAAATTTTTGTGCGAAAAGAAAAAAAAAATACTAGTGATCTTTTTTTTAGTCGGCCTTTTAAAGATTTTATTAAATTTGACGAATCCTTACCTAATTCCGGAAAAGGAATATTTTAGGGAACGCCATAGAAATTTCTATTTCCATCATGATTAATTATATAACATAATTCCGGCCATATGGTGGAAATAGGTGTTCACATATTTTATATTCATTTTCTATTATAATTTCAATTAAATTTGCAATTGAATATGTATGAATATTCAACTTAAATAAATAAAAATTAATAAATTATTTTATATTTTTAATCGTCAAAGACATGAGAAAATTTCAAATTTCTGTAAAGCCCGTGTCAGGCACATTGACATTATGCTATGCCCATACTAATGCCTATCATTTTAGACTAACTAAAGGAGCTGTACTTGTGTTGTTTATATGATATCAAAATTTTTTGCGTATTGTGTATAAGTATTGGGAACACATAAAAATTTTGTTCCCATAATTTTGGGCCGAATTATGTTGTTCATGAACCAAGGTTGTTTTAATGCCAGCTGAGTTAAACGGTTAATACGTTTAAACAGTCAAACGATTAAAGAAATTCTAAGCGCAGACCTGAATTCTTCCCGCTTAACAAGAAAATCCGTAAGGAACATAAAATTGAAGAAAACCTATGTTTCTGATTCTAGGCGGTTCCAATCCCTAGTATACCTTCTAAATTTTCTTCAAAATCCTATGTTAGAAATATGCAAATTTCGCTTCGTTGGATGTGAATTTTGAATAATTTGGTCGTAAATATTCATAAATCAAATAAGCAATGGAAATGGTACTGTATAAGCCATAACAGTTTATACCGCATCTCGAATATTTGATAATTTGTGTTTTGATTATTCTAAAACAGTTAGGGTTGAGGGCACAGACTATTATACTGTATTTAATTGGCTAGTTATATAGAAAGAGTATATTCAAATTAGGGATGTTATATTGCTTGGCCAAACTAGTTTATCTCTATTTGAAACTCGAATTAGAGTTTGTAGTTGTATTATTTTAATTATGATATTTAAAACTCATTGTGACTATTTAATCGTATTAAAATTGAGTTCGAAGTCAATTTTTGATCAAAAAGCTTTGTTCATTAGTGACTTTTTACACTACTCAAAATTTATGAAGTACGATATGATACATATATTAATATTTAAAAAAATACAATGTGAATAATATAGAGTTATTGGATCAATAACGAGAATTATTTTTTCATCATGATTAACATGTGATCCGAAGGATCACGTGTTAATCATCATACAGAAAAAATAATTAGTATATGGCTGTTTAACTTAATATGCCTACTCTGAGCCCAGAGGCTGACATATTAAGTTTCACTGCCAGATACGAAAGTTATTGGCGCTTTACGGTATTATTTAGTATCCTACGACGATTGGGTTTGCCAAATAACTTGAGTTGTTTCTAATATAAAAAATAACTTTGTATAATTTGGCAGTCGTAGACTGTCAAATAACTCAAGTTATTCATTTTTTATATTAAAAACAACTGCCAAATAACTTTAGTTATTTGGAAAGCCCCTCTATCATAGTAGGATACCGAATAATTATATATATTTTATTGATTTTGAGGTATAGTTTAATACTGTAATAGAGTGTCATGTTAGTTGACATATTGTATAATTGTGTGGTTTTTTTTACTTGCGCAGAATATTAAGGGAACTCTTTCAAATAAAGCTCTGACGATTATAAAGTTGCTATTATAGCTTGAGTAAATAGTCTAATACTTCCACAACGCGAGTTAAACGAGAATCTACTTATACGGTATCACATACAGTCCGGATAGATTTTGCGATAATCCAATAAAATCGCGAAAATTTGATAAACCCTGATTAGCCCGACGAAGAAAAACAAGCGAAAAAAGAGAAAACGCGAAAAATACAAGAAACGGCAGTCGGAACCCACTTTGGTGCATTAATAAAAAATGTCAGGAGAGAAATTTACCTATGTTAAGAACTCTAAAAATGAAAAACACGTCTTGATACACTAATAAAAAATGTCGGGAAGGTAATTTTACCTATATACTTGTTAACCCTAACCCTAAAGTTAATTTCTATAGTTTGGGTCTCATCATCAAAACCACAAACGATAAAATCTTTGTATTATCAATTCGAATTTCGATTAAAAGTTCATCATATAATGGTTTCTATTTTATTTAATATTTTTTACTTTTAGTTCTATGGTTTAGAAAACAATTAAGAAATCCATAATTTAGATTATTATTGGCGAGTAAAATTGGTCAATTTAAGATTAATTACAGTACAGCTAGGATTTTCACTGATAACTTTTTTTTCTTGTAGTCAGAATATTAATGAACAATATTAAAAAAGCCTAATGAATTGGTAATGTTCAAATCTATAATCTTTTTACCATAAAAAAAAAAAAAAAGATTAGTTACATATCAATAATAATAAAGGTAATAATACCAGAATTTCTATCGTATTCGCGACAAAGCATAATTAGTTCTTCGATTCATCGTTAACATATTATGCCGCGGCTGATGCTGAAATTTGGGGTCCCGATTTAAATCCATAAGACTGCTAAAATTCACATATGCTCTTTTATTAATAACCCTAATCTTAAAAAAAGACCCTAAAATTATAATAAAATATGTTAAAATTTCGTGACAAATGACAAAATACGTGTAATATCTGGCCCTGAGTATAGACGCTTTAAATTATTATTCAAAAGGAATATTTGATGATCCCATTTCGTTTCGGACGCTAAATATCCTAACAAGATTCGTTCATTAAATTGGTTTAACGTTAGTAAGTTCCATTGTTTCACAAATAAATTAAACAAATGAAAGTTAGTTTCGTGAAGACATGGTATAAAGAATTCAAAGTAATACACCAGGGGTGCTACAGTCAGGCTCATACACAATTAGAAGTTCTGTGACATTGAACTTCGTGAACCCTAACGGGATTGTCCTTAGATATGTTCGGTATTATGAAGACCCATATGTAATTATTCCAAAGCATCTTCGATAATTGAATAGAGTTAAAATTTAAATGCTCTATAATTGTTGCAGTATTTTTCGTAACAGACTGTTTGCAAGTGGATTACATTCAGTCACATGTGTGTTATATATTCGTTTAAGCAATAAAAATTCTCGAGCATTATATTTTTGTAACGCATATGCATTGTTAAATCTGATCACTATTTTATTTTTTCGATGAAGTGCTATACTACAGCGAATAAATAATTGCTTAACTAGAATTGTAATATCTGTTTTCGTTTAAACTAATATATTAAAATAAGCAAGATAATAATTACAAATAGAGTACTTGACGACATTTTGCTTTATTTAACCTAATACAATCTTTTTTGAATCGAATTTGTCTTTTTTTTTTTTTTTTTTGTCATTTGATATACGGAAAATTTTTTCTAATTTGATTTTGCGTGAGGAAGCATTTTTCATCAAAAGATATTTTGCATATTCAGTACGAAACCAGTAAGAACTTGTGATGCAACGTGAGTGGGATTCGTTAGTGTTTGCCATTCGACACTATTAGTATTGGGATTAAATGTATAGATTCTCACTTCACGTGGATTTGCATATCGATCAATTGCAATTCCTTCCTAAATAAAAATTAATGATCAATAACAGAAAGATCAATAAACAAGTAGCCATCATCATTTGTCCACTTACTTCAACTCCACCATTCATCCATAGTAACATTTTTTTATGGAAATCCTGAGGTGATTGACTCTGTGAGCGTAATTCCACGACAAAGTTTGGCACAACTGGTGGATATGATTTTTGTTTATCATCTGATAGTGCATTCCATCTTCAATAAAATAGAAATTAAAAAAATGGTGCAAAACATATATGCTGTCTTTTTATTAACATTCAAACCTCAAACCTGGTACTAAGTACAATAGAAGCATCAGGACCTAAAATAGTAGGTTTAGAATCATTAACAGTATTAGACAATGTATAGCATCCCTACAATCAATAAAGAATAATTAAAGAGATGAACACAAAAAGAAAATGTCAACATGATAACACTTGCATAACTTACCCGAGAAGCACCAAAGTGTCCAACTAAATTGGCATTAGCACGGCACCAGATGACAACATCACAGATAATATTTGCTTTTCTTTGATCTAAACAATATTTTTTATTTATTTATATTTTAACTTTCAACTCGATAAACCTGTTAAATAGTGACTTAACAAGTTACATACCTGTATCGTTGGAAACTGGGGGCATTATTTCAAGCGTCCCTTGGATAAGATTCATTCGGCAGTGAGAATTTGCTAATGCGATTTCTTCGAAGCGTTTGTAATCACAATTTGGAATGATTATTTGTGAGATATAAAAAGGCATTTGAGAAATTTCAAGTTTATTATGAGACTGTATAGTATATTCTTTCACCTAAAAATAATATAATATGTAAGTACCATTACGCAGATTTCACCTTATAGAAGTCATTAATTACAGTTTGGTTTGGTATAAAAATAATTTGATATAGGAAGAACCACATAATTTTACTTTATATCTTTGATGTAATTGATTAAATAAACATACCGATGCTAATTGCCTTTTGTTGATTTTTTTGTACTCGAAAGTTAGAAGCAAAAATACTTGGTACCACAGCCAAAGAGGTGCAAGTACACCACAAGATATGAAAATATTAAAGGCACAAGGAAAAGCGCAAGCAATAAACAGGAAGGATTTTTTGCAGAATCATATTTGATTTCTTGTGATTATATTGACCAATCGATTTTAATTAGTTAAACTGTGACGATTATCTCACAAAAGCGCAATAACAATTAGATCATCCGACTATAAATGAAAATGAAGAATTTATTAGAAAAATGAATTTGGGGCTTGATGCATTGGCCGGGTCTTTAATAAAGTATCAGAATACCAATAATGTAGCATAGCGGGCCATCTCATCATATTAAAGTCTTATTAAAGTAGCGATTTGTTGTCACAAGAAGGTAAGACAAAAAGAATTCGAAAGTTCAGGCTTTACTTTATATACTGTCAAATAATTCAGTAAGCCACGAGGTAATTCGGAAGAGGTATGTCTAGATGTTTCAATTTAACCAATATAACTTACAGTATATTAAACCTGGTAAAATGACAGTTATTGCAAAAAGTTTATATCGCTAATCTATTTTATTTATAACTTAGTTATTATCCTAAAGACAGACACGTACTGCCAGGAAAATAGCTTAGTGACATGAAACAATGAAAATATAAGCTTGCGAACTTTATGAGAGATTAAAACATAGTATTATGTCTATTATTAAAGCATAGTGTTACGTCTAAGATTGATTATTAATTTAGGATTAAGGTTAAATTCGTTCGGCATTAGTTAACTATTATTATATACAGTTAAATTTGTTTATATAGTTTTTTTATTGTCTCTTATAATGAATGTTTCATTTTTTTTTTCGTGCGTTTTATTATTATTTTTATTTTAATCTGTGTAATAGTATTTTTTTTTAAAATAAGATCTTGGATTATATGATTCTTTTGTATCGGGATGATGATCTTAGACTCTAAGTTGTTAAATTTCGTAGTAATGTATTTATTAATACAATTTAACTTATACAGTATTGAATATTTAGTCGTTACGGTAATTAGTTTCGTATAAAATATGCCTTGCGAATAATATAGGATAACTTTCTCGTGATTGGTCGTCACATGAAATTGAATAACACGTTATAGAATTATTGATCGATCTCTCACTGCTATCCGATGCCGGGTAGCAGATAAAGAAACGAATATCAAACGAAGCCAAGATTAACAGCAAACAAACCCCTCCAAAAAGGGCGGAAACCTTAATAACAAAAAAAAGAAAAGACATAGAGTCGATAATGAGCAAGTATCAAGAGAAACGAGTTAAAATATATGACACCAGAGTTGAAAATAGTGAAATGAAGAACGCAATACCTGATGAGGAAATAACTCCAAATATGCCAACAAGGACAAACTTAGAACACAAACTAAATTCAGACACACGTAACAATTTATCTACAGACTGATCAGACGATATAGAAATGGAGTTTTCAGCTGGAGAGGACCTAACAGACATGGCATCAAGTTCTTTGGATGAAACGGAAATTCGCTGGAACAAGAGTTGGAACCTTCTGGAAAACCTATGGACAAATCATGTGAGCGACATAATTCGGAACACAAGAAGAATTCAAATAATGAAGGCTTAGCACAACTTGAGGAAAAACATAGACAACAAGAGCCATGAAAGTGGTCCAGCTTATTTACCAAGCTGAAAAATAGTAAAGCAAGTTTCTCTAATTTTGCTCCAAGAACTAGAATTCATACTAAGAATAAGAATGCATTAGTCTTCAATATTCAAAACTTGGAAAATATCTCTCTGAATGATATAGTTGCTGCTATATACACAAAAATCAGTGATGATTTAATTGTAGCAAGGCTGTATTATATTCAAGAAAGATGTTTTTATTTCAAAATAGTTTTTATAAGCAAGGAAAAGCAACAGTTTTATATTTCTAAAAGTATAATTATTTTTTTTTTATAGTCGGTAAAGGTAGCTTACATTGTTAAAAGAATTTTACATATTAGAGTTGCAAATAGGATTATACATATATTGATAATTTCTACTGTTTGTAATTACATGAAAAGTATACAACAAGCCATATGTACAATTTTAGTTATTGTCTATTTTAAGTAGTTCACTGTTCAGATGTTAGGTCATCTGATTGGTTTTATGCTATGTTGTTATACCTGTAACCTGTCTGTGAGTTATCTATTTAAACACTCTGTTTATTAATCTATACAGATTCAACCTAATGTCATTACAATATCTAACTGCTTAAGCTAGCTAGCTTATTACAGATCTATTTATTCAGAATAGCTTAGATCCTCTCAGAATACATTATATCTACAGATTAAGAGATAATATATAATAAATTTAGAATAAAGGCTTTTTCTATTTAGAGAAATATATAATTTTTTATCAATTCTATATTTTATTTTATTTTTCTTTTTTTTATTTATATATATTAAGACTATAATAATTTTTTTCTTTACTTTTTTATCTTTTTCTGTTAATTTACTTTTGTTTCTCACTTAGATTTAGTAGTACTTTTTTTTGCTTTTTTCTTTTATTTTGTTCTCTATATTGTTTTTTTTATAAAACTATTTTTTTTCTGTATTTTCTAGGATATAAGTAGAAAAAGTTTTTAAAAAAAGACTAAATAATTTTGATATAGGCTAGTAGTAGCCTTTTTGAAATTAAGAATAAGTAAACTATGAATATAGTCTAATAGTTTTTAAGAAAAATAGCTACTATAGTAAATTATATCTAGATATCTTAAAATAGCTAAATAAGTTCAGAATAATATAAAAAAAAGTAATTTAGTAAAGATTATATAGTAATTTATTTTGTAGCTTATTTAAACTTTTTTTTAATAAAATAACAAATAAGATTATCTAAGTTTAAAAAAAATAAAATATATATTACTAATTTAACTAATTTAAAAATTAGATTTAAAATATTTAATATAAGATTTGAGTATCAAACTTTTAGTTTGACTTTGCTAAATATTATCTCAGCATCTATCTAGTCAAATTCAATAAATTTTTTTATTTTAATTCTATAATTCTGTAGAATTCAAACAAAAAAATTTTTATTAAAATTAATCAGATAAATATTGAGATATTTTTGCTTAAAATTAGTAAACAATTCAAAATATCTATTAAAATTAATACTATACTAAAATTTTTTTAAAATTTTGAATAAAGATATTTTAGTATCTACCTGACTAAATTCAATAAATTGAATTCTACAGAATTGTAAAATTAAAATAAAAAAAATTAGATAGATACTGAAATATCTTTATTCAAAGTTTTTAAAAAAATTTTAATACAGTATCAATTTTAATAGATGGGGTCTGTGCCTTGAAAATAACCTTACAGAACATAGTAAATTATATGATCCAAACTTGATTTTTAAGGCACAGACTCCAGATGTTTTAAATTGTTTACTAACTTTAAGCAAAGATATTTTTGATAAATTTTGATAAATTTTTTTTTGTTTGAATTCTACAGAAATATAGAATTAAAATAAAATAAAATTTATCAAGTAGAAATTAAGATATATTTGTTCAAAGTTTTAAAACTTTAGATTACTTCAATTTTGATAGATACAGTATTTTAAACTGTTTACTGAATTTGATTAAATATATCAATATATCTTGACAACTACTGAACAAATTTGATAAATTTTTTTTTGTTTAAATTCTACAGATTTGTAAAATTAAAATAAAATCAAATATGATTAGGTAAGTGCTAAGATATCTTCATTCAAAGTTGCAAAAAATTGCAATTTCACAAGGAGGTATGAATAAATTTGAGGATATAAAAAATAGCCCCCTTGAAAAATCACTTATTTCTCGAAAATTTGCATAGGAAGCCACTATTTGTGCTCCAACAAAAAAATTTCGTTGAGCAATTTTACTACATATACTGCTAAACCCTAACCCTAATATAAAAACCCTAACCTTAAGTAAATGAACTTAAAACTTTTTCCGATCAGAAAAAATTTTTTAGCGCACCTGAGAAAATCCATTAGTACCAGTATATCACATAATCACAAGCTTTCTATTACTAGGGTTGTTAATGGGTTGGTTTGGGTTGAACTAGTTCTCAACCCACTCCAACTTGGGTTAGGTTCACTCTGGAGTATGCTACTCCATTAACAACCTTACCTATTACTATTGGGTATATTATATTTAGGGGAATTTACAAATAAGGGCCCAAAAATGTAAAATAATTACATATAGGGGCCCCATTTTAGAAACTTTTACTATATCTCACGATACAGTAAACGAAATTTAGCGATTTTGATACCATTCGAATCGTCTCGTCGAGACGGATCGAATGGTACTAAAATCGCTAAATTTTAATGACGGAATAACAAGATATTACGACTTAAACAGACTTTAGAAAATATTAAATAACTCGTAATCCAGTAATTAAAATTTGGCAATTTTGGTACCATTCAATGCGTCTCAATGAGACGATTCGAATGGTATCAAAATCGTTAAATTTCGTTTACGGTATTATGAGATATTAGTAAAAACTGTTAAATTTTATTGAAATAGGGCCTCTATAGGTAATTATTTTACATTTTTAGGCCCTTATTTGTAAATTCCCCTTATATTTATTATTCATATAGTACTATTTACAGTAGATATTTTAAAAAGAAGGGGGTGAGGGTGAGGGTGATGGTTATGTTAAACGAAGAATTAAATTGGTCTGGCCTTACAAGTGTCATCCGTTTCCGGTTTTTAGCTGCGCAGCTACCATATTTAAAAGAATGCGTTCAGAAACTTGGGAGAAATTAGGAAATGTGCATAAATATATTACACGAACGTTACATATTGTATTAATTGGTAACATAAGAAAGAAAAATACAAATGTAAATTTTCCATTCCTAATTATTTTGCAAGGAAATTGTTTTGGAGATCGTTCATTTACAAAATTGACATAACGATAAGTAATATAATAGGAAAATTAAATAACAAAACTTTATTCTTTGCGCTGTGAAATATTCTCTTTAACCAATGTCGCAAGACCAATACCATCATTATATTCCAAGATTCATTCTACGTAATTTTGCTAATGACAAATATGAGAGAATATTTGTGAGTGATAAAAAGCTATTTAATAAGAAACGAAAAAAAATCTTGCTGAGCAAAAAGAAGAGTGAACGTCTTCAAACTTATGATAGAAGTAATGATCAACTGGGTATTTCTTTAATTGCGAAAACCTACGGATTCAAAAACCTATACAAAGATCTCAATCATGATGATACAATGCGTGTAGAAAATAAACTTTCAAAACTTGAAAATGAAGCATCAAATGTGGTCAGAGACATTATTACCGCATCTCAACAAGATAAGAGCCACATTGTTTTGCTTAGGAAAAATCTTGCTAATTTACGCAAGTTTCTATTCATCATGAATTACAGAAAAACTTCTAGAAAAGACCAGTTTTTAAAGGAGGAATTCGATATCCCTACCTTGTTAGAATTAAAAAATTTTATGAAGCAGAATAATATACAAAATTCGCAAGAAGTATGGTTACAGAACATTGATGAAATATTAGATACCCCACATCAAGATGTCAAGAATAATGAGCAAATATTTTCTGCAGATAGGATGGATTACAAGCGTTATGCGAACGATTATTTTCTCGCAATTTGGCAAGCTGGTGAAAATGATGAATTTATTATAACCAGCAACACTTTTGGACTCTTTGAAGGTGTGATTGTAGATAAAATTTTTTTAGATGGTCGATTTCAAAAAGTTTCAAAAGCATTTCATTATTTTTATGTTATCTCTCCAAAGCTAGTATTAGTTCTTTGTGATTGGGGTTTTCGAGATGGTATTGGATTTGAATATTTAGATAATTTATTTGGGTTTAAACATCGCTCGTTTTTTGAAAATGTTTCACATCCAAAACCAATTCCGGATTATGTTAATAAAATGGATCCTTCTCAGCTCAACATAAGACTGGACAGCAAATTTAATCGGTTGCCGAATATAGTAAGACATGATGACGATAAATTTACCTTTCAGTTCGGTAAAATCAATTCAGCCACTGTTAACCTCGTAAATTATATTATACTTAATGAAGCTGAATCAGATATAAATGTGTCTTTTTGTTCCCTTTTATATCTTTATAAGACAATTATTAAGTACTATAAAAATTACAAGGATATTTTCAATTACGCTGAAAATACTGATGGTATTACGTGTAAATCGCCACAAGACTTCTCGAATTTGAAAAAGACTTTGTTTATGACATTAAATAAAACACATGAAGAGGATTTGAATCTCAGGAAAAACATTTTATCAAGCAGTATAGATTGGAATTTATTTAAATTTGATACTAAATGATTTATGTTTCGCGTTATTTCTCATTTCGTCGATTATTAATTGACATATACCACAAAATATACAGTTACGTAGTGATGAGCCAATTAATCAGTTTTTATATTATCTGGTTATAGTTTTTTGTTATTATATAAATATTATATTCTTTTATTATTCACATTAATTCATTTAAATAGTTTATTTAAATTCACCGATTAAATAAAAAATCATTAACACGTATAAAATGACATTAAATAAAGTGATATGATAACTTTGTAGGCAAGTCTTTGTTAGCTAAAGACGCGAGTTAATTCGCAACAAAGTCTAAAACCGATTACACTTCTCTTGATAGTTAATTTTGTTTGGTCTTTGGGCAATAAATCCGACCCTATTATTTGGATAATAATAAACTTTAAGAAGCTTCATAGAAACAATTACTCCTTTACAATAGCGTATCTACTATAACCCTCTTATAAACAAGATCTCTACTTCTCACTAAGGCTATACTATGTCTGCAATCTGCAAAGACTCTATTCTTACCAACAAACACAACAAACTTTCATATAGGGTCAATTATTAAAACATTTATATAATAAGGACTCGTATTAAGTCCCCTGAAGAATGTTTTGCGATTATTATAACTTTAAAGTTCTTTTCTTGCTGCAAGAGTATAGTTGCTGTAGTTAAACAAGAAACACCAGTTTCGAGTATGTACAGTACAAATTACACATGTAGAATACGTATACGTACGTACTTTTTTTTAACGATTTCAATTATCGATTCTATCATATCAATAATCACAACATTCCCATCAAAAATTTTCGCCCATATGTTATTGCGGGTGTAGAGGCTTAAATTATAGGAAATTCACATTGGCTAATTTGGCTAAATTGTTGAGCTTCAGCTATATAAGATTCAAACCGCAAAAAAAGGCAACTAGTAAATGCCTGCCGATTTTTACTATGAAATTTGTACCCTTTGTCTGCGGACTACCCCTTAAATAATTTTACGTGAAATTTATTTTTAATTCATAAGTTATGTAACTTTGTTCTTTACTATGAATTGATACTCCGACTGATCTATAACTTTTAGAAAATTTATTCTTATATATTTATTGATTGACCTTACTGTACATAGTTTTGATTAATTATCCTAGTATATTATAGTGGATTTATTTAAGGTTATCATTTTATTCTGAGTTTTAATTATGACATAAACTACCTTGGCGATATTCAATATAGAGTGAACTACAGATACCCAGCTTTATACACATGGTTGCCGTCAATAGAAAACAGGCAGATTAACTTTTTATTTTAAATAAAGAAATAATACCCTAAATTTCATAGCTTATATTTCATTGAATTTTGAAGCTATTTTAATTATTTAAAAAATGAAAATGAAGCTTAAGATATAAGTTTTTATTTTCACTTTTAAATCATTAAAATAGTTTAAAATTTCATCGAAATATAAGCTATAAAATTTAGGGTATTATTTCTTTTAAAAAAAAAGTTAATCTGATCAAGATATTTCTGAAGATGAATGTCGCAGAAATTGAATTCAAATGAAATTTGAGAACCTCCTTTAAGCTCTGAAATCCGCTTATCGTTATACTCTTGTATTATCCCTAAATCCTAACTTTAAAACTGCCCAAAAAATTTTACCACAGCACGTAATTTTCAAATTAATGAAGATTTCATTTTAATATGTCACGTTTAGTTTAGAGGCATTAAAATGTTTAGTCAAACCACATATTTTACTTATATTATTAAGTAAATCCACCATATAATATATCATGTTATTTTTTCTACAGCTTCAATCAACTTAAATGTTATCTTTCGTAATTGAACTAAAAGTCCGGAGCAAAGTTTGTTTCGACATATATATTTAAAACCATATACAAAATATTACAGGTATAAAAGGCTTTTTATTATTAATAATGATAATTTTATATGTTTATTGTAAATATATAATTTAATATCAGAAAAATTACATCGATTGAAACTAACGCTAAGAAAAAGTGATCATAAATCCAAGCATTAATAAAATTAACATGTATATACTGTAAAGAGTATTCGTTAGCCTATTATATAAACCAAATAGTTGCCCAATGAATGAGGAAAAATAAATACTTTACTATCCTATAAATTAGGTTCGCCAAAAGTAAGGGATGGAATAGTGCTAAATGACCCGATTCAAGTCAATGACTTTGGGCGTTTTCAATCATGGTGTGATTAGCTAGTGATTATAGTAGCGGTAGTGCACAACCATTTTTAGATTTACCGGTACATAAAATTTTAGCTAAAAATTCGAATATGCAAATTATGATATTAGGCTGATTATTAGGTTAACGTCATCCCCCCCTCGCTTAACTGCCCTCCCCCCAAAAATTAAACAAGCCAATCATAAACTTCATTAATATGTGATTAATGTTGACCAATGAGATTGTTTAAATTTTCCCCCTCCCCCCTCATACCTGAGCCCAAATATTGACGTTAACCTAATAATCAACTAAGAACGGCCTTATGATGTAATTGAAGTATGTTATTTTGTTAGTGATCGTTGCTCATTCAATTAAAATTGTAATCGATACTTGAGTAGTTCTTTATTGTCAAACGAAAAATAAAAAACAAAAAGCAGTCCAACACGAAAAAACAGATGCTATAGTGAAGCATCAACTTCAGCTGCTCATATTACTCTAGTCATTAGTTAAATATAGAAAACCGTCAACCCAGAATCCACCGGGTTTAGGTCTTCGTTTATGTTGGGTTTTTGAATCCAAGAAGAAATTATTGACGGAATAGTTGAATTTACTAAATATCTGCAATTGTTTTTTGAACTTTTAATTAATAATATAAGTAATACAATAATGAATATCCATGGTAAAGTTAACTTGAGCGATCAATGAATACTTTATTAATGGTAAATTTTTTCAAAGTCAGGTATAAAAAAAATGGTTTGTTGTAAATTTGATTATATTTTTTACTATTAAAAATATTTTAATTACACAAAGTAAACTTTAAGCATATTTCATATGATATATTCATTATAATAATAAACACTATTGACCTGCGAAAATATTTTCCGCCAAATAAACACTTTTTAATCCATTGATTAAGCCGCTTGATTGACAAAGTTAATAAATATTTAAGGAATTTTATTCAGTAATTAAATGCATATTAATAAAAAATAACAACCCTAATCACACTAGAAACGCTACCAATAAATGGGTACAACAAATAATATAAAATAAAGATTAAAAACAAACTATGAAAAGGAATGCCCCTTGCATGATCATTACGTTTCTTCCATAAAATTATCTAAAAGTTAACATATTCAAAACATATCGCATCTACCTTATTTCTCCGAAAATAAATATTCCTTTGTTACTTAATTATGAATAAAATTTACAGAGACGTCTTTCCAGTCTAATAAAGTAATGTCGGGCTAATAAATCTTTATATTACTATATTTTAAATACCATTTCCAAATAAATGTTTATTCTCCTTTGTGTTTTACTTCAGAACTTTCTAGAATTATTATATATATTCATAACGATAATAATTATTTACGAAATCATTCATTATTAGAAATATCAAAATTTAATCGACTTGAGACAAATCTAAAAAATAAAAAAGATTTCGTTATTCTTATACATTATGTAATTTAATATATAAATTAAAAATAAATTACCTTCTTTAATCGCATTTGAAATTAATTTTGTGCAAATAATTTTGCTGGTGTACATGTGATCCGGATGGCTTGGTGACTTTATTGGCAATGTTTTAATGACTTTATCAGCATTTAAGAATTGCTTTTTAATTTCGCTTTCTTCATCTGAACTTGCTATTTTTTTAAGCCAACCTTCAATTATATGATAAACACTATTAACTTTATCATTATAATTATAAGCACCAGGTCGTTTTTGTGGATCGGAATGCATGCATTGCTTAGCCAATTCAACATAGCAATCAGGAGTTCCGAGAGCAAATTCTGGTCGTTCTCCTTTACAAATTCTTACCGCAAGTTTAGTATCAAATTCACTCCCATCAAAAGGTCTTTGTCCGGTTGACATTTCAGCCATAATAATGCCAAAGCCATAAATGTCAGCCGCTTGTGTAAATCCGTTGCCTAATAGAACTTCCGGAGCAACATATGGCATGACACCATAAATATTGTCTTTTGAAATATTTTCATCATTCTTTTTAGACAATCCTAGATCTGCGATATAAGATTGCACATTTTCGTTATTGCTTCGGTCTTGCAAAATATTACCACTGTGAAAGTCTGCATGAATGTATCCTGCAAAATTGTGAATATTATCCAATTCATCTGAAATATCTTTAAGTATTTGTAATTTATCTTGCCAAGTAAGTTCTCTAAAATTTTTTCTTAAATATTTATAAAGATTTCCATTATCAGCATACTGAAACACCATCAAGTAATCACTAGTTTTTGTATTTCTAGTTATTCCATATATTGCAAGCTTACTAGAATTTATTTTACATATTATATGATCTTTAAACTTTGTAAATTTAAAATGAATTAGTTCTATAAAACTTTATTAATTATGTATGCATACAAGTAACAAATTAACTTACTTCTTTTAAAAAATCAAAATTATTTTCCTTTGTATTGGACAAAGTCTTGAGTGCAACGATGCTGGTTTGTTCGCGTACTCTTACATAATTATTTTTATTACCATCAATTTTTCGTATGCCATCCAACCAAGTTGCAGAATATACCGAGCTAAATCCTCCTTTACCAATTTCTTTAATATCTGTTAATCTATCAAATGGAATCCATTCAATTTCATACTCATATTTCGTGGTTCTAAGTTGAAATTCTCTAATACAGTCATCAATATCTTTGTTTCTACTTGTCCATCCTTGTGCTGTGATGTCGGGATCACATGCTAAACACCACGCTAGTTGAGTATTGTTTTCATTACAGCGCACACACTCACCGTTTATAGGATTCCTTTGTAGTCATATAATTTTTTATATCATTATTCATTTATTTTAAATCTACTGTATTGTAACTTTGAATTATACTCACCGACTAAATTAATGTGAATGGAAATGATTTAAGGGTATTAGTTAACTATTTGTAAACAAGTATGATTTTAATTCTACTGAATAACGTTAATAAAATATCTTTATACTTACATTCTATTTGAAGAGCATTTAGAGATAAGTATTTATGAATAAGTATTTATGTTTATGATTTTAATTTTACTGATTAACATTAATAAAATATCTTTATATTCACGCACTATTTGGTAATTAATTGTAAATAAGTATTAGATATAAGTATTTATAAATAAGTATTTATGTTCATGATTTTAATTCTACTGATTAACGTTAATAAATCATCTTTATACTC